>VFFE01009051.1:73344-89103 GCA_008921705.1 Burhinus oedicnemus
GGTCCGTAACATCCCCCCCTTCCCGCCTCCTTGTCTTTTTGGGGCAAACTGAAACGATCCGTCACCGCACGGAGCTGTTGAACTTGGCGTTGATGCAGCACCAGAAACCCGACAGAGAGAATGAAGAAGGGCTGACAACTGCCAACAAGGGGCAGGGTGGAGTTGAGCGCTCTTCCCCACTTCAGGAATTTTACGAGAAAGGCAATCCAAAGTAAGCGTCGATAACGTTTCTATCTGATAAGAACACGGGTGGGAGAGCAGACGCGGAGGGCAGGGCCGCCAGCCGGTCCCCTGGTAGAAAGAGTAAAGCGATATATGTAAATATATGCAAATATCAGGTATTCCCCTCGGGAATGCCGGATACACCCGCATGCGGCCACCTGAGCAATTCCCGGCGCTAGGAGGACGCGGGAGGCGACGGCCGGTACCCCAAAGGCAGCGGGGATCGGAGGAAAGCTGCTCCCGGGGAGCTTCTGCTCGCCCCCTCGCTTCACCGGAGGTTCTCGGAGCCTCGGGGCGAGGTGGATACTAGCAATTAGCAAAAGGTTCATCAACCGAAAGAATTAAAAAAAAAAAAAAAAAAGGCAAAAAGCCAAAAAAAAAAAAAAGTCACTTTCCATCATCCCACAAGCAGGCTGATCCAATTTCTCTGGCAGCTGTGCCGCCGGCAGAACCTGCAGACAGAGGCCTCCGCACCATGTGCTCTTCCAGCACCTGCGAGGTGGTTTGGAAGGCAGTTTAATTACACACGAGCACCTTCCGAGGGAAAAGACTTCGTTTCCGAAGCTAGCAGGGAAAGGTGTAACGAGAACTAATAGCTGGAAATTGAGCACAGCTGATTTTTTAATTACAAGCCCATTAAACTTTTGAACAGACTACCAACCTGTAATTATTTAAGTGTATCTGTAGCAGGCACCCCACACCCAAGGACCTAATGAACCTTATTAGGCAAGATGAAATGCTATTAACTGGTAGATAAGCTGCGACTAAGAAATTGAAGATGCCAGCAAATACGTTAATACAGAAGAACAAAAAGTCATTTCTCCTGCGAAAAGTGGAATAATTTTTAACAACCTGAGCAGGTGGAAGCAGCATCCCAAGTGTCAGAATTCAAACCTAATTGTTCCAGGGAACGTTATAAAATCTTATCAAACCGCGACCGCAAAACCACAAATGTGCAAAACTTACTTAACTGCTTGCTTTAGTACCCAAAGGTGGGAAACCACGGAGACTCCGATATTCCCAGTAAAAGCTCCAATACGAACCCCTTGTACCTGCTGTTTTCCGATAACTTCTACACTGTGCAAGAAAAGAGATTTCAGGAGAATTACTTGATTTCAGAAGCTACCAAAGTAGTAATCTGGAACAATTCACAGCAAAACTTCCTTAGTATTAAAATCATTACAGTGTTAAGAAGTCTAAGAAAAAGTTTGAAAATGTTTACAAGTTTAAATATTTCTTAATGTATGTATATAGAGAAATTTATATGTATACAATATGGATAGAGATCATGGTAAAGTGTTTCCAAATTATTGTTTATTCATTACTTATTGGCTAATTTTAATAAGCTTCGGGGTTGCCTTTGTTGTTTTTTTCCTTTACTTTGAAAAAAAGACAAGTCTTTAAGGAAAGATGAACCAGTTTTAGTATTAAACTATAAGAAATACGGGTTCCAAAAAGCTCATATAAGCTCCTATTTGGAAGCAGGAGCAAAATATTCCAAGACCAATCGGTGAATTAGAGCGGGGTTTAGTCCTACCCGGCCCAGAGAGGCTATCTGCTTCTGTCTCATTGCCTTCGCCAAGTAACTTACTGCAGCTGTTTGAAGCCACTGGAGCCTGATCTCTGGAGGTAGGAAAAAATTACACGCAGTGGGAAAACTCCTTGTTCAGTCACCCCCTCCCCACGGATGTTTGCGTCTCGGTATCCTTTGGAACGGGTCATTCTAGGGAGCAAAGGCAAGGCATGAACGGAGGCTCAAAATACGTTAACAAAAGCCCCATTGACAGAAACCCACTTGGAATAGTTACAATTCAGTAAGTCAATACCCAAATTCAAAACCTAAATAAAGTGAA
This sequence comes from Burhinus oedicnemus, assembly GCA_008921705.1. NCBI lineage: Eukaryota > Metazoa > Chordata > Aves > Charadriiformes > Burhinidae > Burhinus > Burhinus oedicnemus. The sequence continues at coordinate 75,420 of VFFE01009051.1, forward strand.
TGCATCCTTGCCTCAAGAAAGGAGTAATTAATCAATGAAAGTGTTTACTCGACAGTTCAGCTTATAAAGTTTGCAAATCTTAAGCTAAATATTTTACTACTTCAAGAATTACTGCAAGTTTATAGTATTCTCACACAAAGGTTTGAAACGTCTGTTGAGTATATTCAACTTTTCCGTGATGTATGATTCTTTTTTTGCACAATTCAGCCAGCACTATCAGCTTCAAGCTCTTTTACAGACTCCTAAAGACCTATAATACACTAGTCAATTTTTTTTTTTTAAATAAATAGCAGAGAAAAGGGAACTACATTTGTTGATAGACAGTCAAGAGTTAAACACCATTAAGGAAATAAAATATATCCCAAGGTCTTCTGTAAAAACCATTAATTAGCAGTTCGCTTCCAAGTAAGTGGACCAGGATTGAGGACATTCTGGTGTCGTGTTCTTTGTTTCTTAAACCAGGTAAGGATGTGAATCTTAATCTGAGTATCAAAATATAAATTTTTTTATAGTACAAATTTTATAGGTCTCACATGGGTGCACACACAACTGAAAAAAAAAAAAATAACCCCCCTTTCCAGAATAACTGGGATAAATCTTTGGGAGTTTAACAACCTAGTTTACTGACAAATATATTTGTTAATTACCCATCTAATCTGTGTAGAAGTGCCTTACACCTGAAAGGTGCTATAATTATTATTTCCCCCCCATCATAACATTTTCACACAGAAGGGCTATCCAAGCCAGCAGACGTTTATCAATAAAACACCAAAAACGCGATCTGAAAAATATTTACATTTGAGAGACTTACTAGTAAAATATTTCGCCTCCTACTTTTCGAACGGAACTCGATGATCGGAGGCTCCATCTAGAGATCACATGCTACAAATTCTTCTAAAGGTTCGGCAGTTTGGGTGCTGCTCTCGGGGGTCCAGACTTTGCCCCACCATTCAACCTCCGCCCTGCGCACAGCAGGGCTCGGGACCGCTCCTGCAATATGACGGGATGCCGTGTATTACCTATTACAAAAGTACGTTTTCCTGGATGCCCATGAAGATGTTGCCGCGTTACCCACGACGTGTTGTTTACCACCTTTGAAATCTCAGTTTCGGAAAGCAGCAGAACGCCTGGTGGTGAGAGCTGCTACCTCCAGCGGCTTCCTGGGCAAAGATGCACAAAGATGCACTGCAGCGCTTCCCGCAGGATTCTTGCGTTGCTACCGCACGTGGGGGCCAAGGAGGTGGCTTTGGAGGAAGCATCGGGGCACACATGGAAAGAAGTGGTGGGAAGGAAGAAGCAAGTAAAGGACGAAAGAGTACGCTTGGCAGGAGAGAAAGGGGTTAACGTTATAATCTGGGGCTAGAAGCATCCTGGCCAGAAAAGAGGATGGGAGAAGTTTGAGATGGCCAGAACGCCTCAATTCTGAGCAAACTTCAATAGCTTGGACTTTGCAGAAAGCTTTTCTAGGTTTATTATGCCTGTGTTATCATTTTGCTTCATTCATGAATGGCTTTCTCCCAGATTTTCTGGGGGAAACAAAAAGTATGCTGTCCTGCACACTTTTGGCCAGGAGGTAACATCTCTTCCCCCACCCCCGCAAAAACCCCAGGGCTTCTCTACTTTGTAGGACTTCTCTATTTAGTTAAACAAAGATCTACTTAAAACAAAACAAATCAAATAAAACCAACAAAAATTTAAAAAATGTATCCTGGATCCATTGCTACATACAGAAAAAAAATACCATTACTTCGAAAAAGAATGGCTGCAAACCAGGGGATCTAAAACTACATATTCTTTTCCAGATGTGAATTCAGCCCTGGTGCTTGATAAGCACAGCTGTCGGCATAATTTACAAAATAAATGAACGACCAGGGTGTCTCTTGTAAAGCCTCACATGAAACCAAGCAACCTGCCCCACGAAACAATTGCTAATCTGAACAAATTAAGCATGTATTTGTGTACATGTGGTTTTTCCTCGATGTCAGAGGGCCGTCCTACAACTGGGAGTGCAAGTATTACACTACAGGCAGGGACTGTAAAACAAGCATTGAAACTTGGTAATTAACTTAACTTACAGAAAACAAACGCGCTGCTGTGAAAACACGTGGCTGACACCCACCTCTTGAGGACAGACTGTACTTAGGCGTCCCGATGCGCCCGGTTATCATTAGGAGAATGGGGGCAAGAGGAATGTCGCGCAACTGAGTGGTTTAAATTCTTAAAAGATGTGTTCACTCTGCATATTGATAAGCAAAATTAGAGCAGCCGACAGTCGTTTTCAATGCAAATCCCTAATTACAGCGTCAAAGGTACCACTTTGAAGAGCAATACTCAACTACTACTAGACCATTACACAGGGCCTTTACTAATGAGTACCAGTTTCTTTTTCTCGGAGAGGTTGCACAGAAAATCTGAAGTGCACAACGGAGGCAGACAGGCGGGACGCGATCCAGTCGCAGAGCAGGACCCACGCTCGGCGCTTCCAGAGAGCGGCCCCCACTGCTTCCGTGGAACATCTCAGAAGTACTTCAGCAGCTTGCTGGCTGGGAACATCAAATAGCTACACCGGTTGTGCTCCAAATACAGGCGAACATTAAGACGTTAAATAAAACCGATGAAAGGTAAAACTGTACATAGCACAGAGGGCTTCAATTTTTTTATTTCATTTTAACTTTTAGACTAAAAATGCCCTGTCCAAATTTCGCCTTCTTTAATGTCTTCCCTCTCTCACACCTCAGATTAACATAGAATCTTTATAAGAACAGCAATATTTCTGTCCCACACCTTCAGAGTGCACCTTTTTGTTGTGCTCACTAATTTCTCCATCCATTATAATATAGACTTCCTATAAAGCCTAAAAAAATTTGCCTTTGAATATCAACATTTTCTACAAATACAGCCATTTTTGTGACAGGAGATACTCTGTGATGCCATATGCACTTTTAACTAATTCCTGCATGGAATTTTGACTTCTGAACCTATATATGCGATTGCAAAACCTCAAAGTCAAAAAGTAAAATTATTAAAATGGCAACTCAGTTAGTAAAAAAATGCAGTTTCAAACTGGTTAGGTCCACTCCTTCAGCCTGTAGCCCTGATTACTCCGGTCTACCTCCAAACTCCTATCTTTGTGTCGCGTTACTTTGCCTACCAAAAGCAGCAGAGATGCTTCCTTTCCAGTCCAGTAGTTGAAGAGGTTGTACTCGAACGCGACATTTTAAAAGTCCTTCTGACCAGCTGCATCGTTCTGGATAACCAGTTTCCCAGGTATGTTCCAGAGTTTTTAAACTGTAGTAACCCAAAGTCAACTAGGTCAGCTCAAGGCCTCTTCGTACAGAAAGTTACTGCCTTACACTGCTAGACATACGCGTGTCTTTCCAGCAATAATTAATGTTTTGAGCCTGCACATTTTATACAATCATCTAGTAGCGCATACTCGCGTTTCATTCGAAAAAGGCTACTCTTATCAGACTGAATATCTAGCTATTAGCAGTATGTTTCTGTTGTACTGGTTTATCATAGGAAAACATCAGTTCTTTAGCATCGATATATTTCTCTAGGGCTGTGGTTTGAGTTTTGCTAGTTTGTAGTGTGAAAAAGCGGATTCTCCAAAGTGTCAGTTCTTCAATTTCTTCTTTTTCAACTGTTTTTTTTACTATACTCTGGTTGCCTGTAACTGCTTTCCACAGTCAGCAGCATCACATGAAGCCTCACGCTTTCATTTTTCACTAGACAAGTTAACGGGTTATTCACTTTTTTTTTCCTGTAACGTCACAGCTTCCTCGGGAGTAAACTGGTATCACAAACAAGAACAGCAGGGAGAAAAGGCTATTTTGTCACCAACCAACTTGCTGCCGTTGCTATTCAAAGCGTACAAGGAACAAGAGTTTTTAAAAAAACACCCTTTGAGTAGCCCAGTGACTTAACAACTGGAGTTTCACAATTAATTTTTAAGATTCAGAAACACACTTAAAAGGGAAGTGCCCGACTGGGATCATTTTCAAAGCCAGAGCCTGACCTCTAGGTGGTGCTGACATCCTGTTATTCCATGAGATTAAGGCATACGCCAGTTTATTAAACTATGTTCTGGACCCTTACCCTTTGGCAGTTACATTCAGGCACGTGGATTGCAGGTTTAGCAGTTAAATTTCTGCAGATTTCTTATTGTAATACGGTGGGTTTAAATTTATAGCCATAAAGAATAATTCAATTCCCTCTTCAGCAAAGGGGCAACAGCAAGCACCTAGCAAATGAGAACATGCAAGACAGCACATAGTAAGACAGAACATCGAAGTCGTTTCAGGGACCACAGTTCAGGTCTCAACGGGCTGTGAAAAATAACCTATGATTTTTTATGAAAATATAGGGTAAAAAAAGTTGAAAGCGAAACAGCAGAGGTGCATACGATACGATAGATGAACTAGAAATGGTACTTTCAGCTCCTTTAAGTGAGTTTGAGTTGCAGCTAGTAATCGTATTTTGTTCTGACATTTATTACTAGGAAGAATAAACTGTATTGCTGTACATGGATTAGAATCATAGAATAGTTTGGGTTGGAAGGGACCTTTAAAGGCCATCTAGTCCAATCCCCCTGCCATGAGCAGGGACATCTTCAACTACATCAGGTTGCTCAGAGCCCCGTCCAACCTGACCTGGAATGTTTCCAGGGATGGGGCATTGACCACCTCTCTGGGCAACCTGGGCCACTGTTTCACCACCCTCATAACAAAAACTTTCTTCCTTATATCTAGTCTAAATCAACCCTCTTCTAGTTTAAAACCATCACCCCTTGTCCTATCACTACACACCTCGCTAAGTTTGTCCCCATCTTTCCTGTAGGCCCCTTTAGGTACTGGAAGGCTGCTATAAGGTCTCCCCAGAGCCTTCTCTTCTCCAGGCTGAATAACCCCAACTCTCTCAGCCTGTCCCCTCACAGCAGAGGTGCTCCAGCCCTCTGATCATCTTCGTGGTCCTCCTCTGGACCCACTCCAACAGGTCCACGTTCTTCTTATGTTGAGGGACCCAGAGCCGGACACAATACTCCAGATGGGGTGTCACGAGAGCATAGGGGTAGAATCACCTCCCTCGCCCTGCTGGCCGCGCTTCTTTTGATGCAGCCCAGGATGCGGTTGGCTTTCTGGGCTGTGAGCGCACATTGCCGGCTCATGTCCAGCTTTTCATCCACCAGTACCCCCAAGTCCTTCTTGGCAGGGTTGCTCTCAATCCCTTCATCTCCCAGCCTGTATTGACACCCGGGGTTGCCCCGATCCAGGTGCAGGACCGTGCACTTGGCCTTGTTGAACCTCATGAGGTTCACGCGGGCCCACTTCTTGAGCCTGTCTAAGTCCCTCTGGATGGCATCCCATCCCTCAGGCATGTCAACCACACCACTCAGCTTGGTGTCGTCCGCAAACTTGCTGAGGGTGTACTCAATCCCACTGTCCATGTCATTGATGAAGATATTCAACAGTACTGGTCCCAGTAGAGATCCCTGAGGGACACCACTTGTCTCCAATCTCCATCTGGACATTGAGCTGTTGACCACTACCCTCTGGATGCGACCATCCAACCAATTCCTCATCCACCAAACAGTCCACCCATCAAATTTGTACCTCTCCAATTTAGAGAGAAGGACATTGTGGGGGACCATGTCAAAGGCCTTACAGAAATCCAGACAGATGACATCCGTAGCTCTTCCCTTGTCCACTGATGTAGTCACTCCATAACACAAGGCCACTAGGTTTATGAGGCAGGACTTGCTCTTGGTGAAGCCATGCTGGCTATCTTGAATCACCTCCTTGTCCTCCATGTGCCTTTGCATAGTTTCTAGGAGGATCTGTTCCAAGATCTTCCCAGGCACAGAGGTGAGGCTGACAGGTCGATAGTTCCCAGGGTCCTCCTTTCTACCCTTTTTAAAAATGGGTGCAATGATTCCCTTTTTCCAGTCACCAGGGACTTCACCTGACTGCCATGACTTTTCAAATATCATGGAAAGTGGCCTGGCAACTACATCAACCAAGTTTCTTCAGGACTCTGGAACGCATCTCGTCAGGTCCCATAGACTTCCGTATGTTCAGGTTCCTCAGGTGGTGACCAACCTGATCTTCTCTTACAGTGGGAGGGACTTCTCTCCCCCAGTCCCTAACTTTCTGTCTATCCACTTGAGAGGTGTGGGGAGAAAGGTTGCCAGTGAAGACTGAGGCAAAAAAGTTGAGAACCTCAGCCGCCTTCTCATCTGTCTTTACCAGTTTGCCAGTCTTGCTCATTGCGGGGGGGTACGCTTTCTTTTACCTTCCTCTTCTGGCTGACATACCTGTAGAAGCCCTTATTATTATTCTTTGCACCCCTGGCCAAGTTCAGCTCCAGCCGTGCCTTGCCCTTCCTGACCCCACCCCCACACAACTGGGCAGCATCGCCTCTACTCTTTCCCAGGATACCTTTCCCTGCTTCCACTGCCCGCACATTTTCTTCTTGCCCTTTACTTTGACCAGCAGGACTCAACTCAGCCATTCTGGTCTCATGCCTTCCTTTCCTGATTTCTTACACCTGGTGAATCAAGAGCTCTTGCACCATGTGGAAAGCATCCTTAAAGATCTGCCAGCTCTGGTCTGCTCCCTTGTCCCTGAGGGCAGTTTCCCAGGGAATGCTAACTCCTTGAAGAGTTGGAAGTTTCTTTGCCAAAATTCAAGGTCCTGACTTTACTCTTCCCCTGACCCATATCCCTCAGGACCATGAACTCCACCAGTGCACGATCACTGCAGCCCAGGCTGCCTCCAATCTTGACATCACTCATTAGCTCAACAGCATTGGTGACCACCAGGTCCAGTATCGCATCCTGTCTGGTGAGGCTGTCTATTACCTGGCTTAAGAAGTTACCATCAGTGCATTCCAGGAGTATCCTGAATTGCCTACAGCTCGCCATGCTGCTTTTCCAGATGTCGGGGTGAAGACCCCCAACAGGACAAGAGCCTGCAAGCATGATGCCTCCTGGAGTAAGATGACTTCATCAATAGGCTCCCCTTGATCGGGTGGCCTGTAGTAGACACCAACCACAAGGATCCCTTTGTTGCCTCGGTCTCCAATTCTTACCCGTAAGCTTTCAACACGCTCACAGCTATTCTTCAGAGACAGCTCTTCACACTCTATCCATTTCTTGAGGTAGAGGGCAACACGCCCGCCCTTCCTTCCTCACCTGTAGCCATCGATGCTGCACTCCAGTTATGGGATTTGTCCCACCAGGTTTCACTAATGGCAACTATGTCATAGCTTTCTGCATGTCAAGCATGATGGCTTCCAGCTCCTCCTGTTTTTTGCCCATGCTGCGTGCATTGGTGTAGAGGCACTTCAGCTGGGCCGTTGGTCATGTCACCTTCCTAGATGAACATTTTTTAATTCCTTTGGGGTATTTCACTGGTGTATCCCTCTTGGCTCCTATTCCCTCAGGAGTCCCTGGCGCATCTCCGTAAGACTTCAAGTGTGCTGCAGTGTAGCCAGCATGGCTCAGAGCAACAGGCTGCAGGCCCTCACTAGCACCCCACCCCTCTAACCTTGGCATGTCATCCCACAGCTCGTCACAGGCAAGCCTGATATTATCTGCCCCCAACCCCCTTCAAGCCTAGTTTAAAACTCTGCCAATGAGCCCCGCTAGCTTGTGAGCAAAGACACTCTTTTCCCCCTTTCAGAAAGGCGAATCCCATCTGATGCCAGCAGACCTGGTGCTGTGTAAGCCATCCCATTATTGAAAAACCCAAAGTTGTGGTGGTGACACCAGCCACGGAGCCATGTATTAAAAGACTGAGTGCGTCTGTTTAGTATCTAACTTGATATATCAACGACCTTACTGAAACATCAACTTCATATTGCTGCAATCAAGCTGCTTTTGGAACTTAGCGATGTTACAATAAAGCTGAAAATGTCTTGTTTACATGGAGATGCGCTAACCAAAGGTACAATTATAGACACGTGTCATACCAACTCTGGCCTGTGGTGCAAGGGGTTAAAATGGAAGCTTCAAGACACTCAGTGCAGTGACTCCTGTAGAAGTCAGATGTTGCAGAGTAAAATGCTGGGGGCAAAAGCACGCACATTTTGATACGAGCGTAACTGCAGATGTGTACATACCTGGAGTAATTCACAGTCAGATGTCACAGTCAAGCTGGAATTTGGGGAACTGTGTACAGCCTATATAAAATATCTTATCCAATTACTGTTCTTTATCTGAAGCTCGCATGCTGTTGAGACAGACCGATTAACGGTGCAGCTTTACAAAAGGGAAAAATGGACTTGAGAAATGCAGTCACTTAAGTGTGATCACACTGTCTGCTGTACAGATAGTGAGGTGCTTCCAGATGTCATATAGGTGCCGCTATTTCAGGAAAGCATTTTTGAGAGAGAAACTTTGTTATGCCACAGTATAATGCCAGAAAAATGCATGTTACATTTTGTGTTTGGTGGTTTGTTGTTGTTTTTTTCTTTCAGACAGTGCTTGAGTGTTTCCAAATGGTTAACTTGACATCACTATGCATCATCTCTTCCCTTCCATTGATTAAAAAGAAAGCCGATCGACTTCCCTTGCATAACGTGTAAAAATTCCACAAAAGAAACCAAGAACAGTAAAAGAAAACCAGCTCATTCTGTTCGATTTCTTTCTTAGGCTATACAACCTAATCAGATTTGAAGAATGAAAAATACATTACAGCTGGATAAGAGATAATCTGACCTCTTATATGCTAAAATGGAATATATTTTTCTGATACAATATTTAACGTGGTACAAGGAAACTCAGTCAGATGTTAAGTTACCCAAACCGATTTATTGACAATTTAAATGTGACATATTTACAGAACTGCTTCTAAAATAATTTAACAATTTTCATAGATTTATAAAAGTACTGATAAATAGGAGACCCTGACAATTACCAACCACAAATATTTCCCTATGCTACTGAACTACAACAGTAGTTCTTTTCTTTTTTCTTTTTTTTTTTTTCCTCTTTTCGTAAGTCCCATAATGGAGCTGCTTTACCTCCACCCAATGTGTAAAATTGCCAATACCAAAATATAATAAAATGAACATGCAGTGTGAAAGCTGTACCAGAGAAGTGATTTCAGATACTAGACTACAGTAAAAATATTTCAATGCAAAGTGTCTTCCACACAGAATGTACTTGTGAAAAAATAAGATTTTAAAGAGCTATTGTTTTATCTTTATGGAAGTTAAAACCTATAATACTAGTTCAGACATTTACAGTAACTTCCAATTCTGTGCTAGTTTCACATATATCTAAAGAGTCAAACAAAACCAGTAATTTACAAACACCACTGCCTTAAGACAGTAGTTAGTTAGCTTATGGATAAGAAAAAAAAAAAAAGGTGCTGATATAATTTAAGGTTTTGAGATCAGATTATATTTCATTCTTACATGACACCAATTATTCTATCCTTGGATCAACAAATTATTGTGGTAAAGCCATCCATATCTCTCAAGCAGGAAGTTCGTTTGGAAGTTGGAGAGAAGGCGGACTTGTATGATATGTCTTAGGTTCCAGCAGACAAAAAAGAAAAAGTATCACAAAGCCGGACAATCTGAACCACAATAAGCAGCAGCAAGAGATATTTGTGGGGTTTTGATTAAAGCAAACATTTTTCAAAAATGATGAAAAGTACACAATCTAATCCAATACTTGAAATGTAAAGGTTCTTTTCATTTGCATCACTGAAGCCCCATAACACAGTGTACACAAACAACAAATACTCATTTTTTTAAAAATCATATATTGCACAGCTAGTAGGTGCAATACCAGAACACTGGTATCCCTAGCGTAAGTTTTCTATTTTAAATAGCTGTTTTGAACTATGCCATTCAGAGCAACCCCAAGCCAACGTTCAAACCCATTAAGAATGGTTTGTGTACATAACTAATCCAAAAGTGTTCCAACAATGTGAGAAAAAACACAGGCACTTAAGATTATTAGTGCACCAAAAGTTATAGGCCACAATTGCATGACTATGAACAGTTCAGTACCAATAATGACAAAACTAAATGAGGTCTTCCACCGATCAATATAGAAGCAAGAACTGTTCACAAAGCACTGATAAGAAAACCATTCTCAAAACAGTAATCAAACGATACGTTTGGACATTTAAGAAAAATAATTGCTGCAAAGCCTAATGTAACACAATATAAACCCTACTGAGTTCAAAAGATCCAAAGTGTCCAAATTCAAAAGTCCAATTTCTCTTCTCCCCCCTCCAAAACACCATTACATGCAGTCCATTAAAATCCAAAATGTGCAAAAAGTTATAACCCACCTTTAGGAGTGCATCAAAAATAGGCTGATTATTCAAAATATTATTTTAGTGGAAATTTTACAGCACCATAATTAGAATTCCAAGGGAGTTCACAATTCTTGTTCTGATAACAAATCAGTTGACGCTGTTGATCCTAAAGAACAGAAAAAACATTTTGTGCATTTCCTGGTATCTGAAAGTCATGGAGAGAAACAATTCTCATCTATGACCAAAGTCTTACTGTAGTTCAAAATGAAATCAAATAATCACATTTGTTGGCAATAAGCTCTCCACAATATAGAATTAGTTGTAAATTTAGTAAATTTGCCAGATTAGGAATGAAAAGTTGCTGGTACCTTGCTTACTTGCAGAAGTACTTTTTTGGTTTTGTCTTTTGGGGTTTTTTTTGTCCTTCTAAATTTTGCAGTTTGGCCCCTCCCTAGTAAGTGATTTACTATCAGGCTTTGAGAAAATGCATAAGGTCCATTTCTGACCCTCAGCTGAAAGGCAATATACAAACATTATATATACACATGTGTGCACAGAAACACACACATACATATATATAAAATCAGTGTTCCGGTTTTTTTTTTTTTGTTCTCATTTCCTATAATTTTCTTTGGTTAAAAGTCCGAGCAAGGAAATTAGAGGACCGAACAAATGGATCATTCTTCAAACACTTCCATCACTAGACATCACTAACTGGAAGGCTTGCATCATCCAGATCCACAAGGCCAGGATCCTGTTCCTGAGTGCCATTTTTACTTTGGGGTTCTGAAAGGCCCCGTTCAGTCACTTTGGAAGCTGATTCTCTTGGAGCGACAACCTGGATCTTGTAGCTCCCTGGCTTGGCCTTGGTAAAAGATTCGTGAAATCCTCGCTTCTCCAAGGCAGGGTATTTGGCGTGAGGGTTTGGGACCAGAGGGCTGCTGTGAGCGGCTGTGGAATGTGAGGTGGCTGGGGCTGGGACGGCAGAACGGAGAGCATGGTTGGGTTCGGAAGAAGACTCGGTATACTCCTGGAAAAGAAGAGCACGTGTCAGATGAAGTCATTGACGTCAGGCTGGAAAGATGCAGTTTCAGATTTTACTCTCAGAACAAAAAAACCAAACCAAAACAAAAAAATCAAGACAGAAAATACACAAAGCGAAGCATCAGCCACAGCAGCAGGAGGCAGGTGCTTTCTCAAGGCAGTGTATTATTAAATGTGAGCTTACAGCAGTATGTGACAGCAACATCAGTTTCTTCATTTGAGGTAATTAAATTTCTCAAATCAAGCTCAGCAGCTCTTTAATCTTTATAAGACAGCCCAGCAAATTGAAGCTTCTCATTTTACTAAGATGTTAAGTAACCTTTTGAAGATACACACTTAAAATAGCATTGAAAGTGACATCTTTCCAAGAGAAAAATGTATTCAAACATATCCATATACATCAGGCTCTCATATCCTAAATCCTGAAGTAATGAACATTTTACTGGTCCCTCTTCTTGGGGTACCCATCTCTGCAACTTGTTCCAGGGACCAAACAACAACAGTAACTATTTTATGCTACCAAGACTGTATAATAATTTCCAAAGTTAATGGACCTAGAAAAGAAACCGATCTTTAAGATACTCCTATTAATTGTCAAGTTACTTTCTGGTGTTTATTAATGTTAACTGGCATTCTGTTGACTTTTACATAACTCTAATAAATTGAAACTGTGAAAATAATCTTCCACCATGTCCTTAGTGATAGAAACAAGTTCCCAGACTACCTAGGAATGGTTTAGATGTCTAAAGCATAGGCACAGAGTGTCATTTCAGATGCCCTAGAATATCCTGCTGACCTACGGCTGCATCTCCAGAACAAAAAATTCCTCAGGTTCTGCATCGTATCTATCAGTTCTGTAAGGATGTCTCAAATACCTAGGGATATCTAAAACAGTGCTGGATACTGTGTTAGACGATATAATCAAAATGATGTGCAATGACACAGTGAATGCTTCCCTCTGCATGCATTAAGAGCTGCAGCTGCTGCCACTTCTGCCATCACCAATATTAGTATATGAACTGAAGAAATCTGTGAACCCATGTGTGCACACAAATCAACTCACTTTTCAAGCACATTTGTTAGCAAAAAAATCATCAGATATGTGTCCAAGATGCAAATATACATCCTAAATGGAATACTTATTTTTTCACAGCAGTTTTCCAAGTGTCTTTTAGAACGCTATAACATGAATTCATAAATTTAATCATAATGGATTCTGCCAAGTACTACTGTATTTCTTTTTATAAATTAAATAATATTATTGGGTGAAGGAGCTACGCAACTTTTTTTGGACTTCAGTTTTGTGTTCAATTTCAGTGAAGTATTTCACATTATTTACATTGCCTTATTTCATATCTGACTTGATACTCCACTTTATGAAAAACATTTGCTTCAGGAGAACATACGATTCAGTGATTTACCTACTGTTGTTGGTCTTATTAATAATTTTAGATCAACAAATAGGACAAAAGTAAGGGATATTAGGACAAGATTTCTAAAATAAATGTTTTGCTAAATTAAACTGAAGTAAACTCAGATTCTTCTACCCACACTGACTGTAATTTCAGTTAAGGGACTATGCTGCTGTATTACTGCTAAGGTGTACTCCTTTGAACAGTGTGCCGATTATACATTTTAATACTTCTACATTTGAACTAATAATTTCATGCAGAGACTTATAAGCCATGCAAATCAGGCTACAATATTATCCTTCCAATTACTAGAGTTACAACGTGCATTTTTTGTGTGCACGCATCTGTATTAGTTTGTGGGTAGCTTAATTTTGCTTTTGCGCAGTTTCAAAAAAATATAAAGTAAAATGGAAATATGAACTCTCATGCAAATTAGTTTTAATACTTTCCTATTAAAATGACATCACAGAACTTACGTTTAATATATAGTATGCTTTGAAGTACAAATACATGTTTTTGCCATTTTTAATTTCCAATTATTTTAAAAGTAAGAAAAAACAGTGCAAACCTGTAAGTGAATGATATAATTTGTGAGTTAGTTTTCAGTAATGGTAATGACAACAGGTAGCATTATTTTTAGTTTTTTATAGTGCAAATTAGTCTGTAGTCCTAGCCCTCTGTTAAGAAGGCAAGTTTACATGAGAGCCCACATACGTGCTGCATTCACCAGTTCTTGATGTATACCTCTGTATACAAGGATTCGACAGCCTTCTGGCCTGCCGCATCTGGAACACAGTGCAAAGCTAAGATTAGAGTAACCTATACTTGGGGAAAGAAGAGAAGAGAGGGGAAAAAAGAAGGAAGCGATGCAGACAGTAATAGCCAGATTGCTCAGTTAGCCCCACCAAAAAAAAAAAAAAAAAAAAAAAAAAAAAAAAAAAAAAAAAAAAA
>VFFE01009051.1:89917-240881 GCA_008921705.1 Burhinus oedicnemus
AAAAAAAAAAAAAAAAAAGAAGCATACACAAAGAAAAGTTATCTGCATATTTTCATTCCCCCAAAAAGCAACAAAATTTATGATAGGAAGTTTTATTTATAAGCATGAAGCAGCTCCCAGCTGCAAAAAATAATTGAGAGCTTAGACTGAGTTAACAGAAACACAGTATCAATGCGAATGTGTAGTCAAAAGCCAGATTTAAATTATTAGATTTCAGATTATGGGGTAATGATATATTCAGCTTATTACAAAACATCCCATAGCCAGAAAGTGAAAACCATAGCTTGCAACATCTGAACTGTAAGTATTCCATTTGTTAATCTGGACATACTTGGAGACATTGTGACATTACAGTAACCTTCACTTTTCACAAGTTAAGGTATTTCGTACTGAACATCTAATACAGTTTAAATGCACTTTTGTATGAAATGATGGCACCCACAAGGCTTCACAAATATTAAGATTTGTCACAGTGCCTCAGTTCAGTAATGCTAGATGGTGTTCACACCACATTTTCAACAGCAAAAACTAATTCATGCGAGCAGAGATCTCTTAGAGAAGTTACTTTAAATTTGAATCTGTATCTGCATATGCAATAAACTATCAACAATAGAGAATGACAATTTATCAGTGAGAGTTGTTAAAAACAAATTAGGATATTGCCATTTGATTGCAAAATTCAGCAATTAGCAGAAACACCTCGCAGGAATTAGAAAGTTTCAACTTTACTTCCAAACTAGTAGCAGCGTAGTGACAAAGATCATACTGAATTCAGAAGATTTTTTCTAGGTTAGCACTTGCACTATCTACATGTGCAAGATAATACAATGCACACAAAGTTACATACATGTAAGATTAAGGTAAGTGCTCAGTTAAAAACGTAAAATATTTTATGCCAGTCTGTATGAAAGTTCATGCAAAGATGCCACGTTACTACAGGACAGGACAGAGGACAGGCAAAGGGAAAAAATAACTAGAACTTCATGTGCACAAGTGAACATCAACTAATCACATTTTCTCTGAGGTTCAGAATAACATACGGAGGCTGCTGATCTTCCAGGTCCCCGCTGTGCTACAATGGCCCCAGAAATTGCTTTTATCCAACTGTGCATGTCTTCTGGACTGTCCGCCTGGATCAAGCAATACGCGTTATATTTAACATAATCCACTCTCAACTTTCCTAGTACCCTGACAATCCGCATGGAAATGACAGTCTTACTCTACTTTATTAGTCTTATTTAAAGCCACAGGGACTTCCATGTCTTAACCCTGACATTTCTTAAAAATCTTACCCTGAATTTAATATTATATGTGTATAGTTACTTAAAATAATAAGCAAGAAGTAAGTATATTTATACTATTTGCATACTGTAGACTCAAATTTTTACTTTCAGCAAAGAAAAAAATTAAAGACCCACAGAAATTCTTACAGGAGATCTGCTGACCCCTCTTAGCAGACTCTGGCCAATGACATAACTTCTGTACTTTTCAGTCACTGTTGCACTTTACTTGTATGAGGTATTTACTGAAGAGTTACAATAAAATAAATATCAGTCTCTGTTAGGGGTCAGCTGTACATTTACTTAGAACAACCATCGAACAAAGATTAAATAGATTAACAGTGAATACTAAGGGTGTACATATCTGGAATAAAAACAGATAAAAAGCTAAAGCTATCTTCTAATTAGGTTGCGGCTTTATTAAACTAGCACATCCACCCAGCAAGAAACATCTGCAACATGTCACTTAATTATGTTCAGCTCTAGCACAGGTCATAACTCAGCATCTGGCACCACTGCCTGTATTACACTACACAGGCCTTTCTGAGCCTACGAGAGAAACTCAAAAGTTATTTCCAGTGCTATGAGCATCACATTCCCACAGAGCTAGGAAAAGCAAGTCTTTGTGATTTGCATTATATCCAAACATTTAAAAGATAACATGGTAAGGGTGCAGTGAATAAAGTCCATATGGATACATATGACCAAATAGGTACCGAAATCTAAATGCCACTGTGCTTTAGTAGATATTTTAATGTGGCAACTAACTTGAATCTGAAAACTCAACTGTTATACATAAAAATTCAGTACTTCAAAAGAAAAGTTTTGAATATTGAGTTGATCCTACAGAATTTGAAGACCCAAATGCCAAGAAAATCCCATTAGGATTTATTGTTTATTGATTTCATACGCTACCAACATAACGGTTGCTGTTACATGGAATATTTCTTATATGAATCTTTCTGAAACATAATGAAGATCACATTCCTTGGACAATCATGGCATAGTTAAATACCATTTAAAAAGTAAAACAGCAGTGCTTCTTTGCTTTGACTATGACAGTCTCCTGGTTTTGCCCAAAGTTTAAAGAAGAAATTACCTGTACATAAAAGGTTCGAGAAGTTGTTACGATTTCAAAGAGATTGTCTCTCATCATTATATCACTGTAAATGAAACACACACAAATACTTCAACAGCAAGTACAACTTCCTATTTTAAAGACTCCAGGTCGTGCAGAGAACCAGAGCATTTGTGTCTGAAGACCTTTGCATTTCTTTATCACTCTACTCTTGGTTTTTTGGTAAATGCTAAGTAGAAAAAGAAAACCATCTTCTCTTACTCATTTTAGTCCTAAGACTCTTTATCAGTTGCATGTCTGCTACTATATTTATTTTTAATTGGAACATTCTAAATCATGTTAATCATGTTAAGTTTAGAAAACTATTTATTGTTCTAGTAAAATTTATATAAAATTTCACATTATGTTTTGCTATGTCTTCGCAAAGTCCTAAGCAGTAGCCTACTAAAAAAAACTATAAAAGCAATTAATTCTTTAGTACATTGCCATTTGGTGGGAAGGAAACAGCAGGAGGAAGAGTGTTCTCATCTAAATTCAGACATTTAACATAAGGTAATGTCCTCTAAAGCTTTAGAGATTATATAGGCAGAAGAGAGACTCCTAAAATTGCTGCCTCAGATCAGATAGCACCCATGCATCTCTGACTCATGACTGCCTGATACCCCTTTGTTCCACCCTTGTCCAATGCATTTATATTCTACTGAATGTTACCAGTTTGAGACACACACTAATACAGAACCCTCAAAAACAGTCTGATGCACAAAACTACTTGCTGTCCTATAAGTAAAGAGTATCACACGTGCATACACCAAGCAAAGTTATTAAAAGTTCTCCACTGTTTCCAATGAGCAGTCTAGCCATGAAAAAGCAGTGTACTACATCCCACATAACCACATCAGTGTTTCTCTCCTCACCTTTGCTTGCATTCCTGAACTTTATGGACCTCCTTAAGCGGTATAACCCTGAGAGGTTCCTTTTCCTGAAAAAAGGCATAAATATTTCAGTAGACTATATCTAACAACTAGAATATACTCAAAAAGTCAGAGCTCAGGACAGCTGACAGCAGCAGACTTATGTAAATGAGACTTTCGAGGCAGTCACTTATGCAGAAGGTGATGCGAACCAAAATTTAATTTGCTTTTTTAAGTATTAAACCAACCATGGCACTTGCAATCAAGAGGAGGTGAAATGAAGCAGTACAAACATTCATTCACCTTACCATAATGGAAACAACCACCCCTGTCCCCTTCCCCTAACCAGATCAGAAAGTTGAATCTGGCCTCAAGCAGCTTATTTCAGTAAAACCATGATAATATTCATTTGCTATGAAATGCTGCAAGATGCTTCATTAACTGTACTGCATGACACGGCTTTAGGTAAGAGAGAGAGAGAGAGAGAGAGAGAGAGAGAGAGAGAGATATCTCCTATACTCAATACAATTAAAATAATAGAAAAAAATTAATTGTACCAAAGCCTGTAAAAGAGCAAGTATTCTTAAAGCATATGAAAATTCTGTTACCTTATAAAAAATAAGTGTTACATTTCTGTCAAGTTTCACACAACAGGAAAAAAGTGAGAACATTCAAACAGAAATACTTTCACTTCTGCCACAACAATGTAATGTCATACATACTATGATTTTCCTGTGGTTGTTGCAGTAAAACACAAACAAACAACAACTTACTTTACCTCCTACTGTGTTTTCTTTAAGCAATGTTACAATGGACTACTTCAGTTGGCTTCAGCTTATAGACAAAACAAAAGCTGTCAGCTCTGGAATGACTACTTCCTCTACAATTTCTATTCTACATACTAAAGAGATTTATGTTATAGCGAACAGGGAATGTCACCTAAATATTACCATCCTCAAATGTCAGTTTTCCTTAGATCACTTGTCTCTACAACAGATCAAATGTACAGAGTTTTAAACTCAATGTTTTCAGTTATTTTGCCCCTGCTCCCCTGCTCCCCTCCCTGCTGTCCCTAGGTTCACTCATTCATTACAACAGAGTTTTCAAAGTCATACATCAAGTGTGAACTGCAAGATCATGCCTGGAATACAGACACCCATTGCAGGGAAAACCTCAGCTCAGAAATTACAATCTTCCAAGTCTGATATTGCCTGTATTCCCCCATGCTCCACCTGAAGACTGACACGGGCTCTTCCTCAAACTGAAAAGAGGAGATCAGTAAAGGGAAGGCAGGGGGACACACACGGACAGGACATCAACCAACCACAACAAAAAAAATCCCCAGAAACAACTAAAAAAAAACCAACCCAACATTTTTTACATTTTTGAGAGCAGAGAACTCAGATATATTTCTGCAGATGCCAAACAACAGCATCTCAAGATATCCAGTAAGAATCATGTGAAGTACTGGTGAGCAGGCTGGCTGCCAAGACAAACTAACTTTGAGTAAGAGCCATACTTGACTGAAGACTGCAGCTACTAGGAACTGAAGTCCAATAGAAAGAAGCTTTCCAGAATTAAAAGTCTGATGCTATACTAGCTGAATACGACCTTCATGCCATAGCCGCCTTAACCACAAAGGCATAACAAACAATTACTATTGGACTTTTTTCCTATCTTTGTGTTACTCTCATTAGGAACAGGAAATTATTAGGGAAATGGAGATCCCACACATCACTGAAAGAAATCATTCACAGCTTGAAATCTTCAGAAGAGAGCACTTTACCCTTTTTGGATTTG
This sequence comes from Burhinus oedicnemus, assembly GCA_008921705.1. Lineage (NCBI taxonomy): Eukaryota > Metazoa > Chordata > Aves > Charadriiformes > Burhinidae > Burhinus > Burhinus oedicnemus. Next base: position 94,987 of record VFFE01009051.1, read on the forward strand.
TAGGAGATAAATAAAAGTCTAATGGACATACGGTTAAGTTGTTGCAGGTGTTTTCTTCTTGGTGGGCTGTGCTCTGTGAAAGTTTTGCTCTTTCCAGTACAGATTAAATGTCTCTCCAACATGTATGTTTCAGACAAGGAAGATCCTCATTGTTTAAAAAAAGCTACATGAAACATGATTATCATGATTAGGTCCAATAAAAGGACACTATACTCTCTATGTACTCAATACTTACTTCCCTGAAAAAAAGAGGGATGACTCTCTTAAAAAAATGGAAGAAAACCCCTGATTTCAGTAAAAATTGTGAAGCAGGATCTACTCTGTTGTCTGACAGCTGGTCAGTCCACTACCTTCATCAAACTGCAGCAAGGGGATATTAGCCTGAAGAATAGAGGACACTGCAAGATTTTATATTGTTCGTTTCAAATAAGCTGGAAAGGAGCATGATGAAACACTAAAAGTGTACGCATTTCTACCAGCTTTCTAGTATACTCTCAATTCTTCATTGAGTTAGAATTTACTTGCAAGCAATCTGCACTCAGATTTTATTTTAAAATGAAAATAGAGGGTTTATTATTGGCAACGTGTCAGAATTGTGTTATTCTGACCGTTTAACAAGGACAATTATGCAAGATCAAACTCCTGTTACTGTGGTATTCCCTCATTAAAAGTAAAGCAAAAGTTCTCTTTAAAAACAGCCTGAAATTTGGCTTCTTAACATTTTGCATCTTACAGTCAGCCTCTAAACTCAATTTTCCTTGATTTATAATACTCTACAACTCAGACTGTATTCCTCCTGTACAAATGTTCTCAAGTTTAGTAAGTGTGGGATTCATTTTTGGGGAAAACAGACTGTCTACAGTATCAGCCACTTCATTTTTAAATGAAGCCCGAAGGCACTTAACATTTGGTCAAAATTGGTCAAAAGGTTCAAGAGCGATGAGTGGGGAAGAAAGATCATGAAACCGAAACAAACTCTAAGAGTCGCTTCTGAACAGCAGAGTTCTTTGCCTGTCTTGGCTGCCCTTGTGAAACTAGTGTGTGGTAAAAGATCCCATCATTTGTCAGATAAAACACCCTATAATCCTAACTTTAAATTAAGAATTGCAAGATCACAGTTTTGCCTCTCCACATAATGATCAGCTGTTTCAAGAACACCATTGATTATATGTGAGTACAAAGCGACATACGATAGTAATACAAAAATCAGGGTGATTGTAGAATATATCCTATTGCTGTTCTTCAGTGCCCTGCAGACAGGTTCCCAAACAGAAGACTGAAGTCCGACTTAACGGCCACCCTGTTAATTTTTGTTCTTCCCAATCATGAAAAGTTCTTACAGTACAGAGCTAAGAGCTGCAGGATCAGCACAGCACATTTTTCAAATACAAGCGTATTTCTTCAGATTTTCTTGCAACTATCACTGGAGAGTAACACACATTTGGAAACTTACCAGTTCAGACTTGAAATATCCTATTGTGTTTTCATCTAACTGAAAGTATCTTCTCTTCCAGTTCTTCATCTGTTAAAGGAAAACAAATATTTATATATTTTATATATAAAATAAAAATATATTTACATGTTATATATTATTCATATATTTATAGACTTATATGGATAATCCTAGTCTATATTTATATGACATAAATTCCTATTTATTTATAAACATTAATCTATACTATTTATAATTTTTATATAATACATATATTTATTTCTGTGTGTGGTATATATATAGTGCCCCCAAAATAATTCTGCAAGACTCTGCCCAATTAATTTATTTATTTTTGAAAACTGCGAAATTAAAAAGTCTGGAAGCTACTACTTTGTATTATAAGAATTTCTCAACAATCTCCACTGAAACTGTAGCAACTCAGCAGCACAAATACCCAAGAGAAATGTTAAAAGACAGTACATTAAAGGTCTCTAGTTTATTTTTAACTAAAAAAAGGCATGTTACAAAAAGAAACTTCACAATCCAAGATAAAATGAGTCTGAGGACTCATGAAGCATGCATATCTTGCTTAACCTCAACTATCTGCTCCTTCTTTTAGCAAGGCATCATGTGATTAGTTCCATTTGTGTTAATCAGTCTGAAAAGTTGTACAATTCTTTCTCCGAACTGAAAAATTAGCTTTTTCTAAACATTTTAGTGATTTAAAAAGCATGCAGACATTGAACTTCTGCCTTAATTTAGATGAAAGTCTGCACGCACAACTTTTCCTCTCCAAAACATCTCCAACAACATAACACCGAAGAAAGTCACCAAAAGAAGTAACACAGACATAAATTACGTGCTACTGGAGGGCAAGTTTTACCTTTAGCACTACTGACCATATTAAGGATGGCTGAAGTTACTGGTAATTATGTCTTTTTTTTTTTTTTTAATCATCTACTTGGTAAGTACAACTACCAGCTTAGAACCTTTGCTCTTGCTTAATGAAACACACTGATCTCAAGTACTTACCACTGCTCCTTGTTTTACACAGTACCCAGCTTTGATAATAGCATTATCTGGGGGATGCTTAGCAGTAAAATATGGAAGGTGACTTTGTGACCGTTTCAAATAATTCCTATCACCCCCTTCACTGCACTCACTGGTTTCTTCTTTCTAGAAAAGAGCAGGAAAGTTCAGAACATTCTCTATTTTTTCTAAAGGTCAAAGAGTAACTATACTAGTTATAATAGGAAATAATTGTATCACCCCATGCTCACAAATCCCATTTCCATTTGTTTGAAAGGATAAAATATTTCAACTAATTTCCAGAGACAACTAATGAGACTCTCCAAGGGTTCTGGTTGAGTACTTGCAAGCTCCATTTCGAAACTACACTGAGAAAGTGCTGAATATTCTCAAAACACATTGACAGACACTCAATGAAGAATGTGACAGACCTAAAAACAAGACATATGCATGTATTTACTGCAAGCTCATAACATGACTTTAAGGGCAAAACACTACACGTGACTACAGCAAAGAAAAAGCTATTTCCAGGACCATAAGACACATCAGAATTCACATTTTAAAAGCAGTTCAGGTGTATACGTGTAATTTACATGCTAATAATCCCATCTGTAACTATTTTCAGTTCAGGGAACTTCCAGAAACAGATACAGGTCTATATCTTTAACACTGCATAGATTCTTCTTCCATGAGCTTGTCCAATCTCTCAAACTCAGAAAAGTTTCTTGCATCCATGCCATCTTTTGGCAAGGAGTACCTTATACTTTTTTATTGACTGAAAGAAGAATTCCTTCCCTTTGTTTCACCTGGTTACACCATTAGCTTTGTTTAAAAGCCCATAGCTTTCATAGTCAAAAAGAAAGTTTACACCATCCACTTCTGCCAATTGTGATTTTATAGAGCTCTTACATCCTCCCTAAGTTTTTTCTTTTGCACGTGGAAGAGTACTAGCCTACTCAATTGCTTCTCATATGGAGATCATTCCACGTGGACTGATCATCCTTGAAATCCCTGAACCTTTCCAGTTCTAATTTTTAAGATGAGGAAAAAAACTGGACACGGTAATCAAGGTCTGGTCAAAGACAGGATTTATACAGCAAAGATGTTTTCTGTTTTGCTCCTTATTCTTTTTCTAGTAGCACCCAATATTTGTGGGGTTTCTCCTCCACTGTTACTGAACACTGAGATGACGTTTTCATAGTGTGACTGTAACTGTTGCCTCCTACTCAAGTGGAAATGGTTATTTCACAATGTAGTATTTTCTATTAAACTAAGATTATTTTTCCCAGAATCCCTTACATCACATTTATATTCACTTGCTTATCTTATTTGTTCCCACACTCCATTTCCTAAGACCCTTCTGCAATAGTTTAACCCGCTGTCATCCTCACTACCTCTAATAACATAGTGCATATATTAATCAGCTGACTTAATCACCTCCTTTTTTACCCACTTTTCCTGACAGTTACGAATGCCAAAGTTCTGTCTTTTTAACACCAACAATTAATTTCGCACACAAAAAGACATTTCCAGCATACTGATATCTGATTAAAAATCAATACTCTAACAATTCCTTATAGTCTCGTGTAATTCTCTATAATCTTGTATAAAGGGAATAAAATTATCAAAAGTAAAAACCCAGTCAGTATCAATAAAAGGTGCACATCAAAGTATAAGTCCTTTGAGCAAGGCGAGAAGCTGACAGCTATATTGTGATACATAACCTATTCTCCCCAGTCAAACAAAGCTTCCTCTATCAAACAATACCACACTTGTTTTAAGGGTATTACCTGGGTAGGTGTAATGATAGGAACGCCACCAACAATTTCTGTCCTGTAAGACACTTGCTTCTTTCCACCTGGGCTTTCAGCTTGACGATTTGCATTATCCATTTGACACAGAGGATCAGACTGCTTTGGTACCTGAAAGTGGAATATGATCATTAACACAAAAAGTTTTATGAAGACCTGAAGAATGCCCTAATCATTATTCAAGCATTTTTAATTTGTCTTCACCAGGACTTAACAAATGTTTTCTAATGGTAAAATGCTAGAAATAGCTTACATGAAAATTTGTTGCAATGGCTATGCTTTAGTTCTCAGAAGAAAAATGGTGCCAATAAAGACATTTCACCAAGTGTCTTGAAATCTAAAAATCAGTTCCCAGCTTTGCTGTAAGTGCTGTATTTGATCTTGAAGAAGCACTGCTAATTTGTAGAAGAACTGGTTCTTTATTTTTCACTTGCTTTCAGTTTTAGGAATAAGTGCTTTAGGCTGGAGACGCCCCAGTGCCTGTAGAGCTAGCACAGTAGGGCCATAAATACAGGGCTACAGTATTGTGGCTTTTGTCAAATAGGATGCTTGGCCAGTATGGCATCTGCACTCACTTGGGATGAAGACTTTGTGTACTGCCTCCTACACATGTTACTAAATTCTTTCCAAAATGACTCTAACTACCTATTTCTAACTATCATTAACTAGTTTGGATGGGGCTTTGAGCAACCTGGTCTAGTGGGAGACGTCCCTGCCCATGGCAGGGGGGTTGGAACCACATGATCTTTAAGGTCCTTTCCAACCCAAATCATTCTGTGATTAGCTAATTCTCTCAAACGTGGAACTAGAGCAATCAAAACACCACAGGAATTTAATTTCCCAATAAATGTTTTGATCTAAAATGTTTACTCAAATTTCTGAGTTTGTGCAAGAAGTAAACATCTGTAACCTAAGAAATGTACTAACTGGCTACCTAAAACATTTTCATTTATCTTTTCACCCCTAATATTAATTTAGTAAATTTGAAGCGACTTCAACAAGGAGAAATCAAGAGTCTCACACCCAAATATCGTAGCCAGCAACCTGCTGGATATTTACATAGGACATCCAAATTTATTCAGAAAGAAGGGACATGCAAATTGCCTTTACACAGTGAATCGCAATGCAACACTGTGGCACATTCAAAACTTGAAATTGAACCAATCTAGACACAAACAAAGCTACTTTATAGTCTGCTGTGATTCTCGTTCCTATGCCCAGGGCTGCTTGTTTCACAAAAAAACAGTCTGCAAAGAAGTACAAACAGTTCTGAGAGCACAAATGTCAGCCTGGGACAGCTTCCTCCTGGCCAAGTGAAGGTGGCACTCAGCAGCTTGCTCAGCTGTGGCGTCAGGCTCATTCTCTCGCTTGCACCGTCCCCTTAGCCTTGCACAACGCCCAGCTTTGCTAGCAGGGGTAAAAGGGGACTCCATTCACAGTCAAGTCTGGGGCTGAAGGACAAGACATTCTCCTAGTGCACACAGATCATGGGCCGCAGCCTTTCAAGAGAAGGGGCTTGTAGCTACAGCTTTATGGGTAAGTGCTTCAGCCGTCACAAACTCCTACTTAAAATGTTACAGACCGAACCCACAACCACCTCATATAAATGTGTTTTCAAATAGTACTCAAATAGGTACACAATGTGCTAGACTACAAAGGTTCATAGTTATTTTGAAATTATCAGCACTCGGAGTACTAAAAATGCAGTGAATCTTGGAGGATTACAGTCTACAGCAAGTAATGCTCATATAAAAATTAATAATTGAATGATCCTAATTATTTGATTAAATCACTGGCCATACTAAATAACCTCTGAACAGATGAACAGCACAAAGGCTTGTTCCTTCAAAGACAAAAGATACTAATGATTTCACCAGCCATTTAGAATGTAAATTAAACATATGATAAACAGCTTTCAGACTAAATTCTAATTTGATGCAATTAATTCTTTATTCATTCTATTATTTTTTGAATGGGAAAGAATTCAAGCGTGGTTGTGGTGTGTCCTCCTTTTGAAAAACACAAGTGATAAGGCTTTGCGTTTCTGTTTTTTTTTTATTAGTAGTAACATTTTTATAACTCCAAAGAAAGGACTACATTAAAATAATGCAAACAACTCATGGAAACATCCTTAGATAACCTAAAAATGAGAAAGTTACTGACAACAAATACGAACGTGTGCATCCATGCTCAGAACCCCTTCTTTGTAAGGGTATGCTCTCAAAACAGTTCATGTCATCACTTCCCCGAAACCGGAGCGAAAACAAAACCATAACTTCTGCCTCCTGAAAAGACTGAGGTAATACATGGGTTTTTCCTGTCATGTGGTAACAAGCTGTCCTGGTACAAACCAGAAAAGTAATTTAACACTTATCAGAAGAATGCATTAATATTTCTTTGAATGGATGTTACTTGAAATCGGGAGAGAGACTTTGGAACATGGCATAATGTGTTTGCTCATTATTTTAGTGATACTTTAAGAAATAGAAACTTTTGACACCAGGCAAATCTGTGTGTATCTTTTCATCATTTGCAAGTGTCTTCTGGATATTCCAATTAATATTAAATGTGTATGGCTAATTTAAAATTATTGGAAACCATCATATGCTGTAATGAAAAAGCTAATTCACATTTCTGTCCAATATCCAAAGCAAAAAGTAAAAGTAACTCAAGTTTAAGGGGAGTTCTGTACAGTTTCTCCAAGTCTTGGAAAGCCAAGCCAAGACTTGTTTGTAGAGATAAAAAAAAAGACTACTCTAGCATAAAAACTGGAGGCAAAGGTTACATTTAAGCACCTTGAGACAGTCAACATTTGAAAGTATTGCTAAATATCAACTAAACCACTTACTGTGATTTTGGTAGCTTTGTTCAGAACATTTACCCATTCAACTAGGTCCTGCTGATCATTGGCTTGTAGAAAGTATTTTCTCATCCCTGCATTCATAACTGTTAAAAACCATTATGAAAAGTTAACAACACTGAAATTTAAGAGCAAACTTAACACCGCCATAAAAAGATTAAACTGGATTTTCCATCTGAAGTTAAAGTATTTAAGCTCTCTGCTGCATTTCTTTTTAGAAAGTCATCTTAAGGTAGATATATATATATATAGATAGAGAGATACATATATCCACTTGACAGGCTTGCTTTGTCTTAAAAAACCCTGAAGCTTCTTTTTTTTTTAAAGCTCTCCACTTTAATGGCACCATACAGAATTAGTTACATAATTTTTATTACACAGAAATAAAGCCTTGAATTTTATCAGAATTTTCTACAGCTTCATTTCCCTTTTCTTGATTTCCCTAAGTGACAAAGTTTTATAATTGGGGACTTCAACAATTTCTCCTTTTAATCCTCTGGCCACTATCTGTTATCCTTTGCAACAAACTCATTAATGTGACTACGATCACCGATTATTTTTTTATTTTTTTTTTAATTTGTGGAAAAATCAGTATTGATTACTAAGTATATGATGCTCAAACAAATTAAAACTTTATTTTACTTTAGTGACTTGGCAAAGCAAGGATATTTTCAGTAAGTTTATATATCTACCTGGCAACACCTAGCATACCTTTATCCAAAAAGGACAAACATATTTCTGTGTAACAGTAAAAAAAAAAAAAAATTAAAAAAATCATGGCTAGGTTAGTTTTAAGGTGAACAGTGACTAAAACCTTCCCAGAACTTTGAAGCTGTGCAGCTAAAGTCTGAACAGATTTCACTGCTCTACCTGTAACATAATAGTTCTTCAGGTCATTGCTAACAGCAAACCCATGCCAGAAACAGATACTTTTTACTCTTTATCATCCTTTTCCCCAAATTGGATGGTTTGAAGCAAACATTATTCGATGCAAATATAAAATCAAAATACAGAACTGTAAAATGAGTTGACTGGAACAACAACTCCTGGTATTTAAATAAAAAGACAATAAATGTAAATTTTTCCTCTAAAGAGCATCAAAAATGCTTTAATAAAAAGCATAAAAATCGTTTAACAAGGATTTTTAGAGCTGGCCCACGGAAAACAGTAACTTTACAAATGATGACGACAAACATGCCTACACGTGCAGAAGAATCTGTAGATGGCACTGAACTGACACGCTACGTACTAGTCTAGAATCCCTGAAGCCTTAAACACAGGGTGATTTAGAAAGCGCTCCAACACAAAGACCGCACAAGCCTGGTGGAGCAGCCTTCTCTGGGTCTGTACAACACTGCACATGGCAAAGGATACCTTAACTAGTTGTCATAAACTGTTCGGGCATTTTCAGTAACTTCATCTGAGGTAAAATTCTTATGTGAATCCACCCATAAAGAATGGTTATTCATAAACAGAGCAGAGGCTGATTCCAGTCTCCACACACACTTTTGTGAATGCCAATTGCTTGTCAAAAAATTCTGCAATTATGGTAAGTTCTGGACAAATTACTTTTAAGAAAAAGAGATCTAAAAAAAGACCATAGGGGGCTTTTATGGTTAGCTAAAGTTTTACTCAAGTTTAAACAAGTTTAAGTATCAATAAACCTACAAGGTACCCCAAGCAAATTATTTTTCTTTGGTGAAGCAACAGAGGCTGAAATTTAACATAAAAGCATTGGCTGACAGTATTTTTAGATTAATTAAATCGACTCTTTTATCAGTAAAACAGATTAAAATAGTTAAATTACTTGTCTTCATAGCTGGCAGGCATGCCATGTTTCTGAAGACACTCATCATTTTTGATTAGCTTATTAATGCCTCAAAAATTTCAAACATCTGAAAACCAGCCCTCACCTACTCCTCATTAAGCTGCAATATGAAAAGCCACAAAAACACCTTATGAAGAAGCCAACATTTCCCTTGTAGTAAAGAAGAAACAGTGAATACAAGCTATTTTTTTAAAAATTCACTACCAGCTGTATCTAGTAATGGAATTGCAGAGCATTATCTTTGTTTCAAAGAGCATACTTGATGCACATGCCACATGCAAGAACTTACCGAAACAGAATTCTGCCTTTGGCCTTAGCTTGGTTGCATCACTAACCTAGTAGGGAAATTAAGATTATAAATATTATTGCACATACAAAATATAAATCAGATATCACCATTTTTTTTTTCCTCTTTCAAGTGGCTACATTTGAAGATTAGCAGCATAGCAAGCTTGTTAGGTGTAAAGATATACAGATTAACAAAAAATACTATATAAATTTCAGTTCAAGATACGCAACCTATGGTAAGACGACAGCTTAAGCCATATGTTCCTACTCCTTAAATTAAAGGATCCATTACCAGACAAAACGTTGAAATCTGAAAATCTGAAACAACAAAAAATCTGAAAACAAAACTTCTATCCTATGTGTCAGCTGAACTAAAAATTCAAGGACATTTCATGCTGTCAAGGACATCAGTTGTATTTTGGTTCATTAACATAAAAAGAGTAATAGCCACTTTTCTTCAGGAGTCTCTAAAAACGTTGCAGCAGTGGAGGAAGAGGGAAGCAGGCATCCTGTTTTGAGAGGCATTGCCATTTTTACATTATAGAGCACTTCTATCAAAGGGTGGGGGAGAAGGCAAAGCAGTCTCACATCAAAATCCTTTTTTTGGCCAGAAACAAAGATTACGTACTATGTATCTAGAAGCACTATGGAAAGTTAGACAGAGCCTCTGTACAGGAGGTGCGCTCGAGCTGCCTTCAAAGGTGCAAACAGGTGCAAAGGCATAGGTGACCACCCCTGCTCCCATTAAAAGTGAGACAGAAGATTTTAGATTTCTTAAGATGACAACTGCAAGGTTTGGGGCAAAGTAAGCATAGAAGAAGGAAACAAGGAAGGACATAAGCAGGTCTCCACAGACATTTCTGTACTCATGATATAACCAGCATCAATGGCAACTTTTACAAGACTAAAAAAACAAAACAAGGAAGGTGGGGACTTTCAGTATGACAACAAGAACAGCAAAGGAAGGAAGAGAAATGAGCAGAAAGACAAGAGAGGTATTTATTAATGCAGTATCTGCTACAAATTTAATGACAAGGACTTTCTTAGTTCATGGTTTTCTTTCAGACATACTTGGAAGTGTAATTAACTAAGTATCTTCTAGAAATTTTTCTGTTCTGTCTATTAGAGATCATTATTACTTGCAGACTATCACACCCAAAGACTTATCTTCCACTTCATAAATGGCCTGTCTTTTCTCCAAGACTAACAGGAATTCAAATACTCAAAGAACTGAAACATACAGTTCAGAAATATTAATTCTATGCAGCACAAAGAGCTGCCACTTGAAATCACAAAACAAACCTAGACAACATGGTAATCAGTCTGTTCTTATTTTAACCTGATACTATTGAAATGTTTATAACACTTCTCCAAAATTCAGGAGTATCACACAAGCTAAAAGCTTCCCATGCGCTACATAACAGGCCTTTAAAATTGTCTAAAGTTGAGGCTTTCAGAAGTGGCCCTTGGTAGTTATGACCAAAATTCAGCAATAATTGTCTTACATATTATCTTACCTTTGAAATATAGGTAAGTTTAATGACTCCAACAGGTGGAGATCCAGAGGGAAGATTCTGAAACAAATCATATGTTACAAAGTGAAACCATTTTATTCTCCCATCACAGTCAGTGTTTACACATAAAAAGCAAATAACTCAATTCCACAAACAAAAAGAAAATCCTACGTGTTTTTATAGACAATACACAATGTATGCTTGAAACAGGATCTAAACTACTTGTTTATTATACACACATCTGTTAATCAACTAAAAACAGAAAGACTGCTAGAAACAATACAAATAGTAATTGTTTCAGAGGTTTATGTATTTTACTAGAGGAAAAAGGATTCTTGCAGGTCTGCATTCAGGAAATCCGGAAAGAATACTTTTTCCTTCACAGATGTTGGCGTCTTATGTATTTTGACCAGGGCAGGCGGAAGGGACAAGAAGTGACATTCACCTATTACATCAGATACTTCAAAGAACGTCTCATGTATTTTCCAAAAGGGACTGAAAAATCATAGTCTTATCCTTTTATATTAACGTTATTGCAGGGAAAGACCACGATACTTCCTAAAGTTGCAGTTAAGCCCAAGTCTCTTTACAATCCAAAAAGGAGCTGTCCCTTGTTTTGACAACCTTGCTTAGCACACAACTCTTAACATTTACATTGCTATTCATAATCAGCGAATAGCCTAGAAACACAACAGTTAAAGAACTGAGCATCACAAACCATGGTTAACTTTATTTATTAACCATTTCTGATGGAACAGACTTCCTAATTTTATTCCTTTAAAGAGACCACTGTTTTCCCTATACTTTTTTCCATTACAGTTTGTACTTTCAAAATGGCCCTTTATGTTACAGTATCAGCACTGGAAACCAATAAGAGCGGTACTGCATCTGCTCGCTGATCCTTTCTGCAGCTAAAGTGCTCTTCATTATTCCGAAGTGCCTTATAAACTTCTACATGGCAAAGAGGAGCCTAATGCTACCCAGAGTCAGAAAGATAGACAAATAATTGATTTATATTCCATTCATATTTCAAAGGTAAGAAGTAGGTTAGGTTTACTATAGACTGGTAACACTGAAATTTAATTTAAAAAGTCTTCCCATTCTGCCCAAATAAATAAATTTAAGTTTTACTTTATCAGAAAGATTTTGATCCCAGCATATAACAGTTTTATAATCTTTATATTAGGATAATAATGTGTGGTTAATGGCAGACTTAAAAACATTATTTCTTTGAACAGCTGAACTGATTCTCACAGATACAAATATAGCGCTTCTATCAGCAACAAAGAGTCCAGTGAAGTTCTGCACACACTGTAGACTCAGCCTATATGAAGAGTTTCATCACTTCAAGGATTAAGAATGGTATCCGCACAGTGGATCTATGAAAACTCTGTTTTCCTTCAAACTAAACAATGGAAGAAAATCAAGAAGCTTCAAGTTGCCTCTTGCAAGGCACCCTTTCATTTGTCCATGAATGGTAACATTAAAAAAAAAAAAAAAGGAAAAAGAAAAAGATAAGAAAGCCTAAACTAACAACTCTAAGAGGCGTGCACTGCAAATATAATTAGTCTTAAGACTTCTGAAGAATTGCCATTTCTATAGCATTTCAAGTTTTTGCTCACATGCCCTGGTTATATCACAGGAGAAACTGAAAAAAATAATTGCTTCATATCACTCATTGACATCAGACACTTGAAGTCTCTCTTATTTCCAGAAATTCTTTCTTTTTTCTCCTCAGTAAGAACTGCTAAATGCTTCAGTCACAAGTCACGTTCATCGAGCTGCACATTGTTTAAATTTTTTTCTGTTAGTTCCTTTGAACAGTGGACTTCTACTGCATTTTAACCCTGGTCTTCCTGGCAGAATGGTTCAGTTGTCAGCTGACCTAAATCCTACGCTTTCACTGTCTCTGTACCCAAACCCTAAGCAATTATGTGTTCTCCCCTACGCCTGAAAACACATTGATGCGTCTACATTGTAGAAGTAGCTTTTTTTATAAGGATGCTGTCCATTATGATGGATACAAGCTTTCCTCGTTCATATACTATTCACACTGTATTGAAATTGCAAGCATCATTAGAAATTCGTTTTCAATGATTGATTCTGTTGAGGTAAAGCAATATGAAACAGCTAACTGGCCCATGCAACGCAAGGAAAACTTGCACATACTTCCACGTAAGGTTAGAGGTGAATTAAAAGACCTGTGTAGTGAAACTCCTATGTGATTCAGCTTATCTGGTTATATTATATAGCACTACCTAGGTAATGCACACTCAAGACACTTAATAGAAAATAAATACAGCATATCATGATTCAAAACTAATGACCGATTTATATGTGGGATCAAATTCAGATTCCCATCCGATCTCTAAATCTCCCGTCAATGCTTAGATTCCATATGTTGGCAATTCACCGATGTTCAAGTTGTTTTTAATGTTTTACTATTAAGTGCAATTGGTAACGTTTTAAGTAGAAATATGAACTATATTATTTCTTTAAAAGACTTCACATATTAGCAAAGAAGAAACACTGTTTTACAATTATTTCACTTACATAACATTTTTTTCCCCTAGCTTCCAGGTCCATAAACTAATATTAAACCCCATTTTTCTTAAGTAAATTTGTTAAAAACCTGAAAAAGTTTAAATTGATAGCAGCCAGATAGCTATTGCCAAGAACATCTCACCTGTGGGTTATCCATGTACCACACCAGACTGTCTTCTCGTGTGTCCAGAATGAAGTACCGACGCAGAAATTTCCCGCTATTCTCATTTTCTTCAATATCTAGGAAACCACAAATGCGATTCTGACGATCCACATAAGGCATTTCTGACCCTGAACATCACACTGCAGAACAAAAAGCATAGAAGTTAAGCAAAGTTCCTTGTTACTAATTTTAAGACTGTTATGTGCCTACCCACAACATTTTGAGCAGTTTCAACTAGTAGCTTAAAGAAGTTTCTACAGAAGAACAAGTGAAGCGTGGCTGTTTCACCCCCACTACCACTGAATTTTTAGATAGGTCTTTCTTACTTCTTCAAAGCATATACTTAGGATACCTAATACCCTAAGAGCAAAGCTACAAGTGGTAAACAGTAAACGAGCATGAAGACTAGCTTTTACAAGATCACTAAAGAATAATCAAAGATTCTCCTTCACAACTTGCACAAAGTTGAGATAATGCTAGGTTTACACTTCCTTTTTTGACATTGCCTTTCATGGTCAAGAAAGGATCTTTGTCAGCAGCTCTACTGTCCAACGTGATTTTTCATATTTTGCTTAAGCAAATTCAACAAAAAGGCTTTTAGAAACATTGTTCACATTCTTTTCTCCTACAAAAAGAACTTCATGTCTCACAATGTCTAAGAACAGACACCTTTTCATCCTTAAACATTAAATAGTCAAAATAAAGTTGTAAGTGCAGCAACGGAGATGTGAACACACTCTGTTGTCCAAAACTGAAATCCTCAATATCCACATGGTACTAAGTTTGAGGGTGGTGGGCTTTTTTGTATCTTGGGGTTTGGGATTTTTTTTTTTTGGCCTTTTTTGCTTTGCTTTAAAACATAAATAAATAAAAAACTGTACTGCTGACTACCTATTCCCATTTTGTCTGCTTCACCTTTCACGGCTCTGTCTTACTCCAGGCTATTGCATCATTTTTTTGCTTCCTTTTATTTCACGGGACAGTCATTTTACCTTAAGAGCCAGCCGTGTAAGACCAAATATAAATTTGCATACTCATCTAAAAATGGCAATAAACCAACATTTAAATATGATAAAAATCAGGTTGATGACAATCTTTCCCAGACCAGGAAAGAAACAGTTCAGTCCTCTTTACATTTTGTTACTAAACTCAGAAATAGCACATATCCAAAAAATATTAACATTAATATGAGACAAAGAAGGTTTAAGCACTCCACACTTTTCACAACATCTTCCAGCTTCCACTGTGTAATAAGGAAGTTTCTTTTTAATGTTTCTTGAAATTGTTTACCTTTACTATTTCACTGCTTAAAGTTATTTGATTTAAATATATTTACATACACGTACAATGACGCAGCCACCTGATAACTATCTATAGCTAGCTATTGATACACCACTGTAAAACATGATATACGGTTAAGAACATTTTAAAGTGTTTGTTTTGGGGAATCAGATATACAGACAAGGATATATTTATTTTGGGGGCTCAGATATACAGATATGGAGACATACGCTTGTATTCATAGCTGTCCTTTTATATGACGGATTAGAATACTAGTCAAATTTTGCTTCAACCACTTTAGAAACAAAATCTATTATCATGATTCTGATACCATATTAGAAAAACTTCTACTAAACCGTTTTAAGGGACCAGATCCAAGAATCTCAATTCAGCAGTACTTGCAAAGAGTTTGCAAGTAGTATTTGCAGAAAAAGAGACTGCAGTATTATAGTGATGATGGACAATTAAAAAATGTTAGTGGTTTGGGGTTTTTTTAATATAAGCCATTAATTCCAAAGTTAAATGCATTTTTGTGTATAACAAAGTTAACACACTTTGAGATGCATGATGTTTTCTATATAGCTACAAGAACATTAAATGTGTATAAGCCTTCCATTAAACACTTGACTGATTTTAGGTTGGTTTTTTTTTTTCTTTCCACCTCCAAAAGGAAAAAGTCTCCACATTTAAGGTATGCAATGATGGTTTAAGTCTTCAAAGGCATAGGTTTGTTCTTCAATAAAGTAACAACATTTACCAATAAAATTTAGATTACCTTCTTATGTTCCTCAATTATCACAGATCTAAGACAAGTTCTGTAACTGAGTTATAGTTGCAAGTAAGAGCAAAAACAAACACTTGAGCACTCTTAAGACAATGTCATAACCATAACAAACATTTGTAAGTAATTCACATGCTGGCTCTTGGGATCACTTTACAGTGAAGCAACATCTCTCTATAAACACATCTGTAGCTAGGAGCAAGTTTAAGGGCAGCTATCCTCTAAACTACACTTCTAAGCAGGCAGAACTGGGCATCACACATGGTTTTCATCTAAATAAATTCAAATATTTGTCATTTACCAGTATTGTCCTCAATTGTGCCAGGTGGTCCCTCAAAAAAATATACAACACTTCCGGGACACAATTTCAGCTTAATATCAACAGTTTATGAAGCCCAGAGAAGCCTTGTGCCTAAAAAAAAGCAAATACTGGTGGCTGGTTTCCTGTTTGAGCAGGCTTAAGCTGCATTCTGTGCAGATGTGAAGAAAATGAGACAAGGAAAACTTGTTTTTGAAACAAGATACAAATTGATTAAGAACCCCTGAATAAAACCAGCCGAATGTTGAAGCATCTGTCTTTCAAAAAACCTTTATGAAAGGAGGATACTCATAATGCTCCATTATGAACATACAATTAGCTAAAGTTGAACTACTCCAGTTTGGTTTTCCAGGGCAAAAGACGAAATTCAGAAGCTTTCTCTTAGTTGTCAATAAACCAGTTTTCACAGAAAAAAAACCCTCCAAATTAATACTCATTTTCTATTTCAAAGTACTACTAGCTAATTTCCAGCCTACAAAATAATAGTATTTGCAGTTCCTTTGTCCTCTGATGAAAATAGAGGATAAACTATAATTAATTAAAAAACTTAAGTTGTATAACTGCTGTTTTCTTCAGATTAGTTTGAAATTCCTCACAGGATTACCGACATCTACCAGACTGATGCTTTTAAAGAATAAGAGATTAAAAAACCCTGTAACTTTATTGTAAAATTTAAATCAAACATGAAATCATGCAACTGTTTTCCAGTTTTAAAAGTCTGTTTCCATCGCATTAAACCTTGGCAAGATCCCACTGTAAATTAATACCAATTCTATTCAGCATTCATTAACAAACCATAATTTTTAGCGCACATTTGGGAAAAAAAAAATAAAAAAAAATTGTGCCTTTCTTCCAGTTACCAAAGCAACTGAACACACATGACAAAACCACCACTATGACACCCTTCCTGGCAACCCTAGACTGACCAAAAATACAAGGACGGAATTACCACATTACTTCTAAAGATTCATAAAAGGAATTGCAGAACTCCAACATTAATCCTTCAGTGTAGGAAATCTGGCTGAAGACCACAGCAGAACTTCAACTTAAAAGTGTCTTCAGAATACAGATCCTGTCTTACATAGATATGATTTATTTTTCATGAAATTATTATTTCAGGTGATTATAAAACAAAAATCTCCAAGTCTGTGTACATTGTATAGCTCTTATTACATGGACATTTAGTTATATTCTGCAGCAGAATCTGCAGCACAGAACAGTGTAATAACTCTTCTGCTCACTTTTAGAATCAAATATTATAGAAAGATTGTGAGTTCTCAGAGAGAAAAGCTGAAGGCAAACATATAACAGATTACATATAACTTCATTTTATTTTGTCTTCCCTCTCCCAAGTGGGGGGGGAGGGGGGGCAGGGGTGGGAGGGGACATGGGTCAATGACATAGTGCTACTTCAGAAAAAATATCCCTGTGGCCTATTTCCTCTCGGTTCTCGCCATAATCCACCAGAAGCCAAAATATTTTTGAAAACCCATTTTGTGGTGTATATTGACAGTCACATGTAAGCATTCAGAAAACTCTCAGCTCCTTAAAATTCCTTCTTGGAGGGTTGTGTTATAACCCAAACAGGATGTCTCATTTACTTTTTGAAGTCCTACATCCCTCTTTCCAGTGGCTGTGTACTAATTTAAGTAGGTACATACCTCATCAGCCCAGCTTCCCTCAGATTTCCCCTCTCACCGCTCTTTTCCTCTCAGGTATACCATATACCAATATTCCTCAACATTTGCATCACAAACCGAAGGCTGCCCGGTCTCCCGGGCACTGCTGTAAATAAAAGTCACAGATCACCTTCTCCCAGTCTATAACTGTAAATGCATGACTGCACAACTAAAACCTGCAGAGGCACACAAGCATCTCGTTTTCAACATTTATAACAGACTGCCTAAACTCTCCTACATTAATTTGTATTTTTAGTTTCACATCAGCACCTGCTCTTGAGTTCACCTCCTTTATAGTTTGGCTGCAGCCTCTGTATCTTCCAGTACAAAGTCTATACAAGACTATCAAAGCAGCACGCAAGGTAACATTTCTATGGCCCAATCTCTCCTTTGACAGCTAATGCTTGATTTCCACAAGCAGGCATAAACCACGGACCGCTGGCTTACTAGAGAAAGTGGAACTTCGTATGAATAAAAAGACCGTGCAATAGGCTTTGGACTATCCACATGAAAGCTTGATTACAAAATACAGCAAGACGAGCACTGCTCCTTAATACCTTTTAGATTTATTTTACATGTGTTTTCCCCAAGCTTTGTGTCTAAATTTATTATTATTTTTATTTCTTCGATTTAGAGTAACACTTCTACTTCCCGCTCTATTAGTGTGTGGACATTTTGAACTTTCGATTTAATTTACCACAGGAGATGGATGACTTGGGGGTTCTTTTTCTATTAGCTAAGATTAAGAAACACACATTACCTACTTATTCATCTCTATGAAATGATGAACAACATTCATAAAACTATATAACCTGATAAATATAAAATGATGCCATGAGTCACACCCATCCCTCCTCCCCAGCCCCCTTTTTAAGCTGTACTATTTACACTAGCTCCATCACGGCAAAGGGAAGGTAAGCGGCATCCCCAGCAACCTCATTTTCCCTGCAGTTCCAGGGACAGCTTAATTATTGAGTGCTCTTGCCTTTTGCCAAGGCAATTACTATCGGCTTCCTGCTGTAAATCAGCTACTCTCCAGTTGGTCATCTCTTTTACTGGCCATTTACTCCATTTACTGACTCCCAAGGGTAAGGGATGAGTTCAGACTGTCCTGCTTATACCTTGAAGAACACAGCAGTGAAAGCTTTCCTTCTTGCATATATCCAGGACAACAAAGAGGGGGGGAAACCCCAACCCTGAGACAACTAGCTCAGAAAAGCCTCTGAAAACAAGTCACACAAATCTTCCAGGAGAGTTGTTCAAACTTCTTTATTTTCAACCCCTGAAAACCTTCCAGCAGAGGCAGAACAACATATAGATAATTTAAACTGCGAGACAACGTCTCTGCTCATCTTTCACAAATCCCTTAAAGCCCCAATTTCCTAAGTACCCAAAACATGACAGAAAAACACTAATCCAGGAGCTGCAGAGATGACTTGGGTATGATTCTGATGACAACCAAAGATAATTTAGGATTGACTGTTTTAAAATGACACACTGAGCTTTTCTATTCCCCAAAGATCCTTCACCGATTTGTTTTTGTTCTGCAGGGCACAACAGACACTGCATGCTTCTGTCAAACAGAGAAAACATGACTTTGATTTGCTAGAAGCGTCTGAAACTATTAACAACATTTAACTACATCTACAAATGAGAACTGGAAGTCTCCAGGATATGCTGCCCCCTAAATTTAGATCCCTTCTCTAAAATGTTCAAGAAGCAAGAAGCAGATGCAAGAGGCCAGTATTCACCTGAAAGATAATTCCTAAGCATAAGAAGTTAATCTTCAAGATTAAAAAACCTGAAATAAGTACCAGTAGCATTGACCTCTCCTATCCCTGATCAAACTATGAGACATATCAAACAATACATCCCTCCCCCAGTACCTAATCCAACTTCCAACCAGGCCACAATACAGAAGAATCATCATTTGCACTGATGAATCATCTAACAAAACCAACAGTCTTATCTTCTATTTAAGTCTTACTCAGTCATCACTCTGTCTTCAAAATGCATCTGATCTGCTCTTTTCCAGGAAGACTTGTTAAATTAGGGTAAGCCAACTCTCCCCTTCTTTTCCAGTGCACCTCAGCAAGTCAAACGACTATAATTTTATTCCATACTACTTAAACGCTACAGCATTAATCCTGTGTGCTTCCAACATCCACATACAACCGTTTATTAAAATAGACCTTTTACAATAGAAATGCATCAAAGCATACAGTTTGATATACCTTCTTTCAGTATAGATTGAATCCAGTAAAACCTGCAACACCCCAAGACCCTTGGTATAATAATACGACAATGAGAAACAGTTGGATCAAACTGAAGCGAGAAACAACTGAGATGAAGTTAAGCACAAAAGATGCATGCAATTAACGAACACAGACCACCGCCTCCCTCCCTACTACGCTGCCAGTTAAGGTTTTTCACAGCCATTTCAGTCTGCCTCCCAACTCCAGACACACAGCTTGCCAGAAAGCCACCATCGTTCACCACGGATGACATCAATCCACGCACAAGCTCTTCATCTTTAGGCTAAACTGCAGTAATGTTACCTTTGTCTCTTAACCTCACCTATTAATGTTTTTTCCCTAGCTAAAACAGGTATTTTAATTATCCCTCTAAATATACGGAGCTAGCGCAAAGAAAAGGAAGCATCCTCTGCAATAAGGCCATCATAAAAGACACTCTTGAAATGTATCTATTAATAAACTTGAGTAATGACTAACCTAGAAAGCAATAAAGTAAAATAACAAAGTTAAAAGACAGTGAAAGAATACGTCCAATAACGCAAGGTTTTTACAACAGTCAGAAGTACAGTTTTTATCACTTCATATTAAGTCTAGATAATACAAAGTTACTCAAAATGAGATACAACCAGATATGAGCAAAACAGAGGAAAACAAAATGTAGTTGTACTAATTCACTTTGACTTATTCAATCCTCAAAACAATTTCTTAGAAGCTTATTAATTTCAGTAACAGACTAGTTAAAATGCTTAATAATGCAGGTTTAGAGTTTATTACTATTTACAATTATTCTTAAATGTTACTATGAGCCTTTCCAAAATTTTAAGTAAGTGCTGTATGTAAAACTTCAAATATGACAAATCAGGTCCTTCCTCTTTAAAATGCTTACATGCATTAGTCTATAGAAATTGGTCCACTCATGACAACTAAACCAAATTAAAAATTAAGCAGAGAATAAGCACATTACTTATTAGGATTACTTATTATTCTTAGTTACTCATTAGTAAAAATACTGTTTCATTTCAATTACAAGTAACTGCTTCATCTAGGCCAACCACTCCGAGAACTCAGATTCCACACACTGCCAGCTATTTCAAATTCAACCCAAACTTGTCTTCAAATATGAAAGTCTCAAAAGCATCCCAATGACTTTGAAGCACTAGGACTATCTCCATCGAACTACAAATCCTGATGAAACTTCTTTGAATTGAGGAAGTTCAATACAAAAAGAAGGTGAGGCTGGTTAAAAAAAACCAAAACACAAAAAAACCCCAAAACACCTGCCATTTTTGAGCCAGTGTTGCTGATTTTTACTCTGAATTCTGGGTACAAACTCACCAGCACAAACATACATAGACCTTCTTCCTGGGAAGTATGCAAAAAAATCAAAACACCAGCTGGTTAGGAAATTAACAAGTTGAAAATATTTTCCTCAGTTTTCACAGAGTACTCTTACATTGTTAAAGAAACAGCAACAGCTACGTAAGAGTGTGTTAAATTAATCTTGAAAGTACTACTTAAAAAAAAAAAAAATAAAAAAATTACCTCCTCAGTAGCACCAAAACATTGTGCTGAAAACACTGGGTAGAAGTCAAACAGAGGGAAACTTGAGAGAGCGTTGCAATAGTAGAAGATTACATTTTACATACAGATCCAAAGGCAAGTTCCAAATTTAAATGCAAGAATATCATACTCAGATTAATTCCATTAAACTGTACATATTTAAGACACTCTAAAGCCAGCTCTGAATAGCTGAATATCTGCGAACTGCGATTTCACATTACGTATGTCCACTAGTAGCACAGCGTATTACAGGCCATCTGAACACAAGTTAAGACAACATTTAAGAATTTTTTCTGCAGTGAGCTCAGAACAAAGCAAGCAAGCATAATTTTTTAATGCTTCTAACCAAACTGTGGAGTCCAACAAGGACTGTAAATAACTGATTTTTCATTTCATTTAAACTATCAAATAATGAAAAGAACACTATCACACGAATATTTAGTTTGACCTTTTCTAAAAATGTAAAAGGATTTAATGAAACCAAAGCACACAAAGCAAGTAACTGATTATGAAATTTGATTTTATAGATTTAATTTAGCAAATACAATGCAGAATAAAAAAAGCAATGGCTCATCTCTATTAATACCTCGTGAAGAAAAAATTGTTGCCATTAAGATTTCACCTCACTGTTATTTTAATACTGTGGGACTTTATGGTACAGACCACATTCAGTTCATTGCATAAGCCACTATGTGGGCCAAAATTCTGCTACCGGGAGGACTAGGTATCTCCTCCAGGATCTAGCTTACTTATCAGTCATATTAGCACTATACAAGGATTCACAGTGGTTAGGACTAATCTCAAGAGTTCTTCAGTAAGCGCACGTTTATTGGAAGTTTTTTAGGAAGAATAAGGCTTTGTCTGTCTCATCTAACTGAGCCAATACTCACTCACAGAACACATGCCAGCTCCTGTTTACCATGGTGGGAGGAGAAGATTAAGCCCCCATCAAATGGCAAGGTTTTCAGGTCATTACCTTTCTCCCCTCTGCTTTTTTATACTTTTTAAATTAAGAAAATGAAATCCCACTCTGGTATATTTATTAAAAGTCTCACCTGAGACAGAAAGAAACCCCATAAAATAAAAGTTTATCTGCAGTGACAGGCTTTGTAGCACAGTGCCAGCATACTAGCACTTCACTTAAAGCACATACTTCACTGTAACTTCTCACACAATTCATTTCCAGCAGCCTTCCTCCTTGGAAGCAAGCTGTGAGCTCAAGGAATTGTCCTCACATCAGGTACAGCCCATGTCTGGTTGCTGACCTTCTTCCTTACCTTTCTTATTTGTGCAATGATACAAATACCAGTTTACCGCACAGCTGTTGTTCTGCACTGACACTGGTGTTTCTCAAAGTGTAAATTACAATGCAAATGGAGAATAACAATGCTCCACCTACAGAGTAATCCCAATACTACCAGGAAGTCATGCAGCTCCTGGCACTTGCAGGATTGCTGCCTGACCTATACACAGCGAGACGGTAATACTCCTGAAGAATCACAAGTCCTGTGTATGTGCAACAACATGCCTGGAAATCCTGAACTTACCATGAGTATGCAACAGACTGGTTTTCAACATACTGTACTGCAGCCTTGCCTCAAGAAGGGAACAAATGGATCTCCTTAAGAAATCTTGCTCCTCCACCCAAATATCAGGGCGCCAGCACAAATTAGGAAGACAGTATAAATAAATTACAGCACCTACAGTGAACTTAAGATTTAAGGAAAAAAAGCAAAGATTAACAAGAAAAAAAAAAAATAACCAAAGCCTGAAGTCTTGAATAAGCAGGAACACTTCTGAAGCAAGAATATCCCTTAAGCACTGCTACCTAACTTTGCAGCACCAGTGCACATACAGGTACTGAATCTACTAGCTATAGAAATAACTTGCTAGATGAATTATTCGTGCAGCCTAAGTTTCCATTTGTTATTATAAGCCTCTCTAAAGAGTTAACCAATATATTTAACAACATCTTTTGAAGTGCAGTTTTAAGAGGACTGCTCACTCTTACAACAAACCCGACATGTAACTGTTTTAGCACTTAACAGAAGAATACTTAATTAAGTCACTAGTCTGAACAAGTTCAAACATATTTTCTTGGACATGGGATGTAAATGTGGTGGGGACTAAAGCAGTCATGGAGAGCATACACATCAAAATAATTACATATTAAACTAATGAATTTATCATCTGACAGTATAGAGAGACTGTTCCTAGGAGTGTTGACTCTCAACAATGAAAAGACATTTGCTAAGCTTGGTAATTACTGTCTAGGCTACATTTTCAATTTATAGTAATGACAATACCATCTTTTATTTCCCACAAGAAGGATTTAAAAATCCAAAATACTTTTATCTCTATAAAGTTACTAAAGACACTGCTGCTTAGAGGTGGCTCCAAATTCTTTTCGCCCTTGGGAAAGTGGGGAGGTAGAGAAGCTGATCTTTTCTCATCCACTTTCATATGAAAAGACAATAAATTGGACAATTTAAGAGATTCTGCCTATCATGCCAGCGGAACAAATGAACAAAACTGATAGTTAAAACATTTGGATGCAATGGTTAGCTAGAATTAGAAGTGTTTTCCAAAGAAGAGAACAGTCAATAGAGGAACAGAGACAGCTTCGCTATTGTTCCTTGTGCAGTAGAATCATAATAGAAAAAATTTGCCTGGTAATTCAAGTCTTTTATACTTTCTTAAATAAACAAAAAAGCAATGCAGGGCTCCTTCAAGTTTTAAGGACTTGTTTGCTTTCTTTCTTTTTAACTGATACAAGAGATTTCCAGTCAAAACCTTCCTCCCCCCCCCTCGATTCTTCTGATTTTACTTCTTCTGACTGGAGCTTACCCCCAGCTTTAAACTTGGGCAGTCTCTTAGACTTCTCCCTCCTAGCACAATAGAGCTATATGCCCCATGTTACTACCACACCTGAACACATCAAAACCTGACTGACATACCCTTGTAACACTTCTGCAATGCAGGGAGCTGCTACTGCTCTGCAGTTTCAGTATGAGAACGGAGGGACAGAGAAGCAGCTTGTCCCAGGCCACACAGGAAGCTTTTGGCAACACAGTGAGCTGAACCTGTTTCCCAAGTCCCAGAGCAGCAACCTCACCATTGAACCACCTTTCTTCTACATAAAATACCTGAAACTATTCAGATTTTCAAGGCAAAGGCATATGTTCAAACCTGAAAACTGTTTAAACTGTTGAATGCCACAAATGTCTACCAGACCTGCAACTCCCTACTCGCGCAGATAACATCTGTTAGAAGTAAGTGGCTCATATAGTTCTGCACCAGAAAGCTTAATAAGTTCCTTCTCCAAGATTAAAGAAACACCTACACATTCTAGATGCTTCTGCAAGTCCCTGGAGGGAGAAAATGCTGCTTAGTGCTGAGACAATGAACCAAACTTCCTTCCTCAACAGTAACAAAACCCTGCTGCTTTACCTAGCACTAACAGGAAAGTGTTATTTATAAAATTGAGCCATATACGAATATGGCAAAATGTTTCTCAAAGTTAGCCTACAGCATGTATCAAGATGACCTTAGACTTACACATTTTCAAAGTCCTAATTTCAGAGATCAGTGTAAGAGCAGAAAAAATTTGGAAACAGCTCAGCCATATCTCCCATTCCAATTCATTTCAGCCATTCTGTGCATTAAAGTGTAACTTCAAAACCTGAACTTGAACCACACTTGTTACTCTGACCTCTTCAGCAGGCAATTTTTTTAAAGCTGCTACATTATTTCTGTATGTCATATAAGCTTGGAATTTTGATATTTATGTTTCTTGTATAATTTTATAAAGCATTGAGAGCAATACTTCTAGCCATGTCTTGTTCCATTTAGGCTCAAAACCAAAAGAATACATATACTGACTGTTCTATTTCTTGCATCATTTGATTTCTGGTGACATCTACAGCACCTGCTCCACTTTGTAAAAATGTTTTATGCTAAAGCCAGTTACCTAAATTCACGTATTTTGGCACTGAAGTTACTATCTTGTATTTTCATGCAATTATACAACTACACAAAGGTTTATTTGGCTCCAAACCCCAGTAAGTATTTTCTAAGAATGTTTCTATTGTTCATAATTATCAAGGGGAAAAAAAAAATCTTGCAAGAAAGATACATGCCCTTGTATCACAAGCCATTGGTTAGACAAACACTGACACACAACTGGATAGAAGAAAGTGCACACCATGGCATGCAAGGAAACTTCTCACAACATGCACTCACTTCCCAATGATGCTGGTTTGCTGCATTTTGAAGGAATCATATTTACTACTACAACTGTCAGCTTAAATAGCCAGGAACATCCAGTAACAAAGACATCAATGGAATTCAAAATCTACTAAAATAGATTAAGAATTTTGCAGGCCTTGCAGTTTGGGCTATGTCCAACACTACAATGGAGATTGTATTATAAGTAGAGATCTGTTCACATTTCAGTAATGTCCTCAAGTTCTTCCTAATCTGTTACAGTCAATAAAACCTGACTTTTGCACTTCCTCTCTTCTACACTAACTCTCTGACATACAGTCAGCCTTTATTATTTCTGGTGATATAGCTCCCTTGTCCTCTGAAATAAGCCACAGCTACCTGGAAAAACCAAGGCCTTTTCCTCCATTCAGGTCTTTTCCTCATATACGCGCCTTCCTTATTCCTCATGCACGTGTCTGTCTCTGTCACTCAGTTACTACTCCTGAGGAAGAATACATACAGGGGAAAAGGAGGAGAAGCATTAAGATGCTTCCTATTTTATTCATACACTGGTTCTTCTTTGGCTGTTCTCTAATCTATATGAAAGCATCTGCTCCTCTGAAACTTTTAAACACTGCAATATATCTGTCAGTGACCTACTGTACATCTTTTTCTTTACTTCTACCCCTGAAATGCATAGCGATACAATGAAACATAAGGTCAACTGTAGCTATAAAACACAGAAATAGCTTAAGAAAATATGTCTCATCTTTACAATTTATAACTCAAATTAAATTTTCTACACTAGCAAAATAAAATCACAATGTTTAATAACTGCAAAAAGAACACAAGAGTCACACAAAGTTTTCCTTTTCATGCAAAGCTGTCTCCAGCAGACTAGTATTCAGTGATATCTAGGATACACAAAACACCCATGTATTATCTCTTGGAATAATCACTTTCTGCAGCATCAGTGTTTATTTATCCCTGAATCAAAAAGCTCTCCTCCAAATATCAACCAGGCTACGAATCTCTCTCTACCATGAGATTTCAGCCCACTTTTAACACTTACACTTGTTACAAACAGGAAAACAGCACTTCTACACTTCTCTGCTTCATGTACCTGACAGTTTTAGGTATTGTTACTTGTGTGACTCTCTCAAGTAAACATAACAACCAGGAATAGGAGACAAGACTGCAGGACCTAAAAGGCAAGTCCACTGTTCCAAACCCACTTTAAGACTTACTAGAATGCAGTGAGTGGCCTGTGAATTTATCCAATGTAGAGCCTCATGAGAAAAAGTGATAAAACTTAAAGTCTTCCTATACACAATAGCACGTATAGATCTTCTCAAGGACTACTGAATTTGCTTTGAAGTTGCACCTGTAACTCAGCTGTGAAATAAACTGACATAATACATCATTAAACTTTGTAACTACTTTCAAATCAAAAGTATTTTTAAAAACCCCATCCTTAAAAGTGCAGTATAGTAAATTTATTAAGACAGAGCATACAGCAACCAGTCAAAATTGCCATGCACAGCTCCATCTCAGTAAAGATGGTGTTTGTGCTGCATCATAATGAACACGGCCAAAGCATAAAAAGGAAGTGGACAAATCAAAGGAAAAAAAAAAACCAACCCAACACCCTGCTGGATTCAACAGTGAGAAGCTATTCCTGGCACCTCATAGGCCCAAGCTGTATGATCAAATATGGCTCTGTCTTCCAGGGTCCTGTATGGGATTGGGTAATGGGAAGACAACAGAAAATGCGTCTTTACAGACATTATGGCCTCTTTTAGTAAAGTAAGCAATTTGTCAGAAGGCAACAAAAAAGCTGATGCCGTTCAGCTTACTATAGGCAGGGATGTCTAGCAGTCTTTTAAAAAGTACTACGTTTTCATAAGAAGGTGAAGCATGGAGGCATCTAGTTCTTAAAAATCTAAAAAGTATTATTCTCCCTCTCAGCTTTACCCAGATAAGCAACACCATTCTGCTCACGCCTAATTCATAATGCTCAGCCTAACAAATTAATAACTGAACTGTTTCCCGACTTGCAGATGAACTGTTCTGTTTGCTTGTTTTTAACTAACATAGTGCATCAATCAGTGAAAATTAGACATACAATTTTTAAGAAACAGGTCTCAAAACAGGAGCCTGTTCCCCAAAGAGGAATTGTTGTCAACTTGACGTTACTTTGCAAACATTTTATGCAATAATATAATGCCTTTTATGAAGGTTATGCGTTAGTTACACCTAAGGGAACTGCACAATACATACACTATTTAAGTCTGTGCTATGTTAGTGGCACGTCAAATGCTTATCCGGAATTTCACATCTGCTAAAAACTGCAAATATGACAGTATGAGTTACAGTTTAGCATTCATTTATAGTGCAGTTATCCATTTAAAGACACTTTGCTTCAGTAAACAACCATCCCAGGTTACAACTAAGTTGGAGGTGCGGGCTTGCATTGCTAGCACAGGCAACAGCCTTCCAAAACAGCGCTCTTCAGACCTAGCGCCTTTGAAAACTAAAACCAAACTAGCCACTAAATGTTAGCTGTCCCAAACAGCACTCAGCTCTCCTTGAAGCTGCAGCTTGAGATTTCAATACCAAACGCGAGCACAACCAAGGCAGGCCCAGCCTGGCAGCCCACACCCTCCCCGGCACCATCACTGCAGGGCTCTGCCCAGATAAGATCGCTCCTTCCCATCATGCTCAAAGACCGAAGTTGAGAAGAAGAGAGAGAAGGAAAAAAAAACAAAAAACAACCAAAACCCCCAAATATCACGGGTAATGAGATCATCCTCTTACCTCTGGGGATGTGACAGAGCCTTGACTGCTTTACCAGGGCAATTATGCCACGGCCTCCAGTACAACGCCCCCGAGGTGAGACACGGGGAGAGCCCCCACGCCAAGGCGGCGGCTTCGAGGGAAAACGAGAAGGAAGAACAAGCAGAGGGAGGAGGGAAGGGATGGGCACGAAGCGGTTGCGATCGAGGAGCTACACAAAGGCAGAGGCGTCGAGGGAACAGGACAGTGCCCTGCCCGGTCAAACACCGGGCAAGCGCGGAAGGAAGAGCATCAGCCCTGCCGGGCTGGGCCGCCCCGCCGCCTCAGCCCCCCCGGCCCCGCCTCAGCCCCCCGGCCCCGCCTCGGCACCCCCGCCCCGGGCCCAGCCACTTACTGGAGTCCAGGGCAGTCCGGGAGCCCCCGTGAGGAGAGCCGGGCCGCCCGGGGACCCGCCGCCTCCTCCTCCTCCTCCTCCTCCTCCTGCCGCCCTCCCCTCCCGGCCCGGCCCGGCCGGTCTCTTCCCGCCCCCTTCTCCCTCCGAAGAAACTTCACCGCCTCTCGCCGCCACCGACCGCGGCGACACCGCCGAGGCCCCCGCCCCGCCCCGCGCATGCGCCGCAGCACCACGGCCAGGGCGGCCCCGGCGCCGCGGGGCTTTCTGGGAAATGTAGTTCGACCGGGGGGAGGCGGCGAGGCGGGGCCCCGCGGCGCAATGCCTGACGGGAGTTGTAGTTCCCCGGCGGCGGGGCCTGGTGCTGCTGAGGCAGAGCTGGGGGTTAACGAAGCACCAGCCATCAGCCATTACACGAATGGCTTACGCTGCTTATTTTCCGCAGCTTTGTTTTTTTGGACGTGCAACTACTTTGATTTTAATATTAAATGTAATGGAGAGGGACCCGCAGAAAAGGAATTAACAGTCTGGACGTGTGGAGACTCTTCCCCTGCAGCCCTCGCTGAAGGCTTGTGCGTTCAGGTGCTGCCTCAAAGCTTTTTGAAGCCATCGGTCACTACGGTCCTAGCGGCGAATAACAATTTCCAGTAATGAAATTTAACTGATTTCAATGGGAATTATCTTCTAAGCACATACTGTATTTACACTAAAATGCTTAGTGTTTTCCGAAATAGTAACAGAGCTTTTTTTTTTTTCCTAGCTTAAATCAGTGATAGCTCTAAAAACAGAAATCATTTGACCGCAGCCGTTGCATGTAAATACATCTTTGTTTCAAGCTGGCATTTAACAACCGTACTTCACAGCGAAACAGAAGCTGTAATCAGAGCACAACAATAAAGGCTGAAGTCAGCCGCAAACAATGCCGTACCATTCCCATGGCAACTTTTTCCTATCAAACCCTGGCTGGGTCACACACTCTGCAGCTGCACGAGCCAGAAGCTTTTCAATCTGGACTCCATTCACAATTATTTGGACATTTTTTGGATGATTTTCACTTCACAGTGTTTTACGGGAGTTAATGTAAGACAATTAACAGTAGCCAGCACCACGTCCCTCCCCTGCTTGGGTCCTGGTTTGACATTTCTCATGCTCACACAACTGTCACGACTGTGGCAGCTCATTAAACGACGGCAGGATGTGGCCTGCCATTGCACTGCGCGTGGAAGAGCCCTTTGTAAAAGCGATATGGCCTTTTTGCATTCAAAAAGCCGTGCAATCAAAAGCCATTTCATAACACACATGCAGAAGGTGGCAGAATGAAAACCGTGGCAGTCTACGGTCTGATATGCCTTAGCTTTCAAATACATCCTCCAGCCTCCCAAACAAGGTTTGAATAACCATGCGTTGTGATAACAGGACTCGGGAAATGAAAAAAAGATAATTACATTTAATATATTTTATGGCAATCAGCTAGCAAACCCCATATTGTAGTTTACCATAGTTTCCATCATGGAAGACTACTGCAACCTTCCTTTTGAGCTGGCCTAATTCTTCCCATGTTTGCAATTTAGTGAGCAGACAATCAGGTATATAAAGAACTATCTTTGCTTAAGCTGAGGTACAAGCTTTTTAAAACAGCCATATTCTGTAAGTTGCACTGTTCACAAAAGTATATTCAGGAAATATGCACGTGGGGAACCAAAAGATGAAGAGCTCAGCCATTGTCCAGTGTGAGGTGGAGAAGTCAGCTGCCACTGACATGAATTACAGACAGTGCAGGTGAGCCCAACAGCGTATGTCTCGACGCTAAACCATTTAGGTATCAATCTTTGATGTCCAAGACAACCTTACGTGTATAGAAATATAAATATAGTAATCTCTAATGCCTCGATTTAAAGTAAATTTACTTTCAGTAGGAGGCTGCTCGTAGTTCTAGTGTTACGATACTGTCCTGCTACACAGGCTACTTAAAGCTCAGCTGAGCTCACTGACTTCGAAGCAATTCAATATTTTCGGTATTCCTTTCTATGGAGTGTGCAAATGCAACAATTGAAAGAAATTGGGGAGGTGATTCTGCCCTTCTACTCTGCTTGCGTGAAACCCCACCTGGAGTACTGTGTCCAGCTCTGGAGCCCCCAACATAAGAAGGACATGGACCTGTTGGAGTGGGTCCAGAGGAGGGCCACAAAGATGATCAGAAGGTTAGAGAGCCTCTCCTATGAAGACAAACTGAGAGAATTGGGGTTGTTCAGCCTGGAGAAGAGAAGGCTCCGGAGAGACCTTATGTCCGCCTTTCAGTATCTGAAGGGGGCCTACAGGAAAGCTGGAGAGGGACTTTTTACAAGGGCATGTAGTGATAGGACGAGGGGTAATGGCTTCAAACTGGAAGAGGGGTATCAGGAAAAAGTTTTTCACTATGAGGGTGGTGAGGCACTGGAACAGGTTGCCCAGAGAAGCTGTGGAGGCCCCATCCCTGGAGGTGTTCAAGGCCAGGTTGGACGGGGCTTTGAGCAACCTGGTCTAGTGGAAAGTGTCCCTGCCCATGGCAGGGGGATTGGAACTAGATGATCTTGAAGGTCCCTTCCAACCTAAACCATTCTATGATTCTATGAGATTGTAGTGACAAACAGGTAAACTTCAAATCTGAAGTGATTAGATTCATGCGGATACTCTCCCATTCTTCTGCAATACAAAATAGGTGTGCAAAGATTACAAAGGACAGAATCTATTTTTTACCTACCCTGCAATGTCTAAAAATATTCAAGAATAATTTCTGCACTGGCTCCTGCCCCATGCAATGCCAGTGACTTCAATTTAGAAATTGGCTTGCAGCCCAGTATATTCCAGCAGAATTATGAGACAGGCACTTATTTCCTCTCCAGTTGTCTCTATTCATAGTTTTCAAAAGCTGGCAGGTATTCTCACAACAGTCTTCATGCCTGGGAAAAAATATTGGCAGGCCCCTTCTGTACCGATCTTTTACTCATGAGCTGCTTGTGATTCTCATCACTGAAACGGGTAAGAGATTTTGGACATCAGTTCCTGCTGGGATTCCAGTTACTCAAAATACAGTCTATAATAAATAACATTTGGTAGGTGACCTGCGGCAATATGCACCTTTAAGAGCACATGTTTATTTCACAAGGTATGGAAACTCCCAGTAGAACATACATGTATAACAGTAATACCAAAAGGAGTAATATGTATCTATATACATATGTATATACAGATATAAATACTCATATCACATATATACCCTGTATATATGAATACACATCTTGCATGTCCTGGCAGTGAAGCAGAAATATTCAACGATTCCAAAATATCCCAATTCTTAACTTTTCTGATTGTATTTTCATGATGGATAATTTTACCCAGCAGAGGAAGTTCAGCAACTTTATACATACACAGAAATAAAGCACTATGAACAAAACCTCACTTCATTGCTCTAAAGAAATTAATTCTGCCTTAGACAAAACGGTTTTGTTAAAACTAACAGTTATGTTACAGTGAAAAACAGGAAAAAGCCTGGCCAGTGAATTAGTAAGTGTAGAGCAAAATGCTCTCACTATATTCTTTGTTTATGGGTTCAATATTGCAAATTCCATCCACATGCAGTATGCCTCCTGTGCACTATTTTAAGAGGGGAGTTACTGAACTCAGTGGGACTACTTTTCTTAGAGGCTATGATCAGGTGAGGTCGTTACTCTACTGACACCTTCAGTGTCAGCAGCCAAGGAAACATTTTCCATCATTAAACTTTATCCCACAGGATGAATGTCTGTGTTTTCTGCAATGACATGGGATTGATTAGGTAATATTTATTACCTACTTAAATTATTTACCATAATGTAGAGACAGACAAAAGTTCTCCAAGGTTTCTATCAGTATGACCTGGGGAAGAACCCCACTTTTATACCTCAGGGTTGCCAATTGCCGTGACTTCAAACATGTGAGCAAGATGGACTCTAAGGAACAAAGTTGTCTTCTCCACCTCGGCAGTAGACTCTTGTTCACTCCCAGTTACAGACAGTTTCTGAAGCTTGAGAAGATAACAACACCGATCCCCAAGCTATCACTAGCTAATGGGTAGCGAAGGAAAAGTGTCCTCTGGATCATTGCAGGCAATTAGCTAAAGAGCTGAAGAAGGAGGTTTCCCTACAACCATTGCCTTACAGCAAAACCGTGTGTGTGATGGGCACCTTGAGGGCAACACAGACAAGCCTCATCCCTCCATGCCTCCCAGGGGGAGGAAAGGAGCAGAAACATTAAAATCCCTGAACTTATAAGCAGAGAGTTTAATTCAGAAGCTGCTTTAAATCATATTTACAATATGCATTTTAAAGCCTCTAAGTGAGAGCCAAAACTTCATCTCTTTTGATGAAATTATGTTGGCAGAGCTTGGAAATTTAATCTCCTATGGAGGTTGAATTCATTCAGCTTCAGCTGCCAGTCATTGGATCTTGTTATTAATTTGATACCGAGGTAGAAAAGCACCGTGATGTAACTGCTGGGTATAAGTACTGATACACCGTGATGAAGTAATTTCTCAGCTTTTTGAGTTAAGTACTCCACTTCCCTGAAAGTCGTATTTAAACACTTTGAGCTCATTAGCACTAGTTTAATATTCTTATGTTGCAGTTGTTTTCCTCATTCCTATGTGCATAGTATTATACTAAAATATATTATATGATGATTCTTCAGTTTCTATCAAACAGTACATTTCTAATTTTCTTCCATAATTTTTAGATATAAAGTTTATTACCGAAAAACAAAAAGCCCTTTTTCCCTCCTTATTCTATTTTAGCCCAGAGACCTTCCACTTGAAAAAAAGTGAATGACCTTTAAAATATAGTGTCTCTGTAACAAAAAGTTTGAAATGTTTTTTTTCAGTTGGGGACTACCTCTTTCATTCCAAAGCTTAAAAGACAAGAGCTTAATCATCTTCAGAAAAGGGCGTATTATACACTGAAATATATGCAAACTGCCCGGAGGGCTTTCAGCTCCCACAGTTGTTGCAGTCACTTACTCAGCTCAGGACGGTGCTTTACTTCTTACTGTCGTTGGGCTCGGCAGCGACATACCCTAGAGAAAGCCAGCACACAATGCTATAATGGTCTTGGGATGATGCTAGAAGGTCAAGACATGTGAGTTCACTTTCTGGCAGTGTCACAGATGTGATGCTGGGCTGCTTGGAGCCTCCCTGTGCCTTTCCTTCAGCAGATATCCTTTACCAGATGCCAGTTAGTAAGATACACCTTCTCTTGTGAAGGCTTTGATGTCTACATATGAAGGTATACAGTAGTGTAAACATGATTTAGTACTAGAAAAAGTGATACTTTATTGGAGCACACAGAATGTGAGATGGAGGTAATGAGATACACTATTTTATTTATTTAATTTTTCACTATGGACTGTATCCCAGAGATCATTTACATTTATATTAGGTAGTATACTGCGGAGCAAAACAGATGGTTGAAGCTGCTCCCATTTGTACTTTTGCCTGGAACGGTAACATTATACTTCGCTGTAACAAGTCAGAGTCTTGGAGTGACAGTCTAAGTTGCAGTCCACGATGGGTGGAAGTAAGAAAGCTTTCATTCAGTTACAGCGAGATCCCAAAGTACGTTACAATGCCCTGCCCCTGGCATACCCTTCTGACTTAGCAGTGGCTAATATTTCCCGTGCTGGGGAATCCCTCAGTGATGGCACTCTGGGTTTCTCCATCTGGCTGTGCCAGGTGGCAAGAGTCCCACCAGCCCTCCACCCCTCTCATTGGTACTCACTGGGATGCCCACATAAGTGGCAGAGCCTTAGACCAAGGTTTTTAATAGGAAAAACAGCTCTGCAGGTGGGGATCCATGCAGCAGCATCTAAAAATGTATTGTTTAACATTAGAGGAGTAACTACAGGGGCTGCCGGTACAAGGTCAAAAGTGTCTCAGCCCTGTGACACAGAGCACAGCACCAGCGCAAGCTCATTTGACAATTTCAGGTGGAGGTCAACGTTTTTCCCAGCTTACTTTTGCCCTGGCAGGCACCATGCCAGATCAGGTATGACCTGGCACCCTGTAGCTAGCACGGAGGCAGCATTAAAGCCAAAAGCTGGTGTGAACTCCAGAGCACATGCCATGGCTCATGCAGCTGGAACATGCCCACACAGCTTAATCCTGACCCAGTCTATGCCAGTGGGGGACGTGGAGCTCAGCCTGAGGAGCACATCTCCATCGGGGCTTGGTACTGCTCTTGGAGCCACCCTCTGACACCCTAGGGCTGGACTGGGTGCGTGGGTCATCTCTGCACCCACCCAGATAAACATTAGCCCTGCTCAGGAAGCAGCAAGTGTCAAGAGAAAGGCTGGTCTGGCTTCTCGCGCCAGGGCAGGTCAAAGCACTGCAGAAGCCGTTCTCCTTTGGGAGCAAAATTCAGCATTGCCTTCAGCGCAGAAGAAACAGCCCTTTCTGGCCCAGGACTGATGGGCCAGTTTCGTAAGCCTTAAGGATATATGCTCGAAATGTGTTTTACTTTGTAAAAGCAGAGAGCTGTCTTGCTTTCTGTATAGGCAGGGAGCAATTTGCAGGGCTGGGAAGCAACTGATATCAGTGGACATTAAAAAATGTACAAGAATTGAAGTGTATGGGGATGCTGGTTGACAACTAACATTGTAACTTTTAAGCTCATAAAATAAAATGCAAGAAGCAATTATTAAAGATTTATAAAAAGATAAGGATATCTCTGTAAAATCCACCGGTTTTTATTTACACTGGAGGAAAAATTAAAATTGACCATGGGGATTAAAGCAGTTAGAAATGTGGTCCCGAACTCGACCAAGTTTCAGTGTTTGTGACTTCCAACTGCTGTAATTTTTAATATAGGAAGCCAAAGTGTTTGCACATTGTGCACATTATGCAATGGGTTACTGATGGAAACTGATTGTGAATATTTTGTCATCAAAAGCTGCCCAGCTCAGGACTTACCAGCTTAAAATACTTGCATTTTTATTCCATTCTCTATAGGATTTACACTTTTATTGTAGTCAGTGCAAGAATAAGGCTTTTTTAATATGTTCTTATGGTAACGGATGCAGTTATGACATTGTCTATAAAATCCCCTGTTGCCAACAGTACCTATGCAGAAGCCACCCTGAACTGATAACTGCTGGTGGGGGAGACAGCCAGAGCCAGAGCTGGATCCAGCCCCACCGAGGTGGGGAACAGGGATTTGCTCCGAGGTAACAATCCCTGTGCCTGGGGCACAGCGAGTACACCCCACAGGGTAGAGATGCAATCATGGCCGCTCCTTCTTGGCCCCCAAAGATGCTTTAGAACCCCTTTTTCTAAGTCCTGTTGCCATCAACGAGTACACCCAGGGCTGAACATGGGCGAAATCGAACTGCTGCTGAAAATTATTTAACTGACAATGCACCCAGCACTGCTCCAGATATTACTCTAGCTAGTCTGGCTTTTCAGCATTTCCCTTCTCTCCACAAATTTTCCACTCTTGCTAAAACCAGCTCCACAGGTTGTGGCAATAGCTTCAAGGGGTTGTGTAAACAGCAGCATTGCCAGGTCATCTGCGCCTCTGCTCAGCCAGTGACAACGCTGGCGTCTCTGCTCCCTGCAATCTGTCATCCTAAAGTAGACAGATGTTGACAGCTGTTCTTATGCTGAATGCTACCTTTGCCGTCAAGATACAGCGTTCATCCAGCCATAATTTATGTATGTTAGCCAGGTGGCTTTATATTTCAAAGGTAGAGAGCCTATTTCTGTGGTAAGTGGCTTGGATTTTTGTTTCCCCTGGTATCCGGAAAGATGTATTGGGCTGCTCTGTGACAGCTTAGGGTTTTTTATTATTATTCTGTAGACAGCTGGGCTATGAAATGCGTCAATCTTTTCTTTATGACTGAGTGCAATTCTGATACTAATGACGAAAAGATGACTGGTTCTGTCAGTCCTGTTTTGTCTTGGGGAAATGAAAACAGAAGTGACTTACTCTGTGGATCATTTGGTAGGCTCATCACACCTTAGAAACATTTAAAAGCAACTGTAATGGCATGGGCCATGTGTGTGACTAGGAATGACCTCAGTACTATGAAAATACCTCTGTAGGTGTTAAATAATGTCTTATGAATCACTAACACAAGGATGAATTAAGGTTAGAAAGGAGTAAGGTAGAGATGATGTAGGGGAAAAAAGATAAAATAGGTATTTGATGGCAATTAAGATGCATATCTTTCTTTCCATGGAGATTAACTGAGTTGCAGTTTTGTTAAAAGCATCTTTCAGTTTTGTTAAAAGCAATAAGAACCCAACGGAAGTATCTTATGGTCCTGTTTTCAGTTAATTATTAACAACAAGACTAATCAAAACCATTAAATGAATTTGTTAAAAGCGTAGCAGCGTGGTTTGCAGTGGCAGACAATGGGCAGGGAAAAAAGGATGGGCAAAACAGAGCAGCTGGCGTTTGTGGCACATGCTGGGAGAGAGCAGAGGTGAACCCATGCTGGGGAGCAGCCCTGAGCCACGCTGGGGCACAAACCTGCCCCTTAGGACACGGCCCTGCGGGTTTGCCTTATGGAGTTGCAAGTAACGGCACACTTATTTATCAGCCTCCAAGTCCTGAAATTGTTTTACAATTTGAGGCTAGTGGATAAAAAATTGTCCAATTTGTTAAACGGCAAACGGTTCCCTTGTTTGGAGTTATACTGTCACTTACTCCTTTTGTGCTTCTCTCATTTCAGAAATCAGCAACCATTGCTGCTGGAGACTGGGGAATTTCAGTGTTGCTTCTCCTGGATGAAGGCTGGGAGCATGGGATGGAGCTGGCTCTTTGATCTGCGGGAGCGGCGGTACTCACAGCGATGGGCACCGGCCTGGACCAGTGCCCGTCTGCTGGGGGAGCATCCTCCGCCTTTGAGGTTAGGGAGCCGTCTAAGCGCCAACCGCCCCTGGCTCCTATGCCCTTAATTCAAGTTGTTTAAATGAAGAGACTCTTGTTAATGCTGTAAAACTGCAGTTTACTGAGAAATCAAGGACTAGTGGGCTGTGATAGGAAGCCAATTTAGTCCACAAAATGCAAAAGCCACGATAAGGAAGAACAAAGGACAAAAGGAAAAAAGGCAGAAATCATAGCTAACAATTACATGACTAACCCACTCACTCCTCTGCAACGATTAAACATTAAACTCCCACAAGCTAAGTAAACAAAAAAAATGCCCTCTGAATTCCCCCAAGGCTTTGTCTTCGTAGCAAGGTCTGAACTTGAGGGACGAGCGGAGCCACATCCTCCGCCGAGCTCCCCTCTGCCCTGGAGGTGCTGTCTGTAACAGGGTGTCTGTAACGGGGGTGTCTGTCTCTGGCCAGGCTGGCCTCAGCTTGGGGTGCTGAGCACGCTGTGCCTATGGCTCCCATACCATCCCTATAGATGCAGCAGGGCGTCAGAGGCTCTGTCCCTCTGCAGAGCAAGGGGCCCCACCTTATCTGCATAGTTTCTAGCCCCCAGAGGCAAAATGGTACCTCTTCTTCTTCCTACAAAGGAATAATTTGGGTTTACCTCTCCTTAGGTGTTATAACCCCCCCAGCTTGTCCTCTTGTGGCTTCATTTTATTCATCAGGCGGATCCCAGGCACATGCAGATTGCCTGTAGCCTGAAATTTGGCTTTTGCTACTTACTGTCTCTGCAGTTTGCCAGCACAACTTTAATTATTCTGACTAACTTCAAAAAGCAGAAAAGAGATTTAAAATCATCCCAGATTACAAAGCAAGGATCTGAATTTGCTTTTACAGAGCAACCTTGCCAAAACAAGGACCACAGAAGTGATTCTCTCATAGGTGGACTCAACCACCACTTTATCAAAGAAAGCAGCTGGCTTCCCACGCAGCTCCCGTCCCCGCTCCGGCTCCCGTCCTCTCAGAAACCCAGCTTCCCTCGGGAATGCAGCACAAGCACGCACAGGCATGCTGGAGCGAGCAGAACACAAACAAATCTTCCTTTCCAGGGTCCTATGATGCGCTTGCTTAACGAAAAGCTGGGCTATCCACCTCCGCTTTGGTCTGCTGCCTGTGTTTGTGTTGCAGGCTGTGAATGGGGTCAGCAGAAGTTGCTGAGATTGTGATTCATTTTTTTCCTATGGACAGAAATGAGTCACGGCAAGGAGGGTAGGGAATGGATTGCCAGCAGTGAAGCCCCTGGGGTGGTGTTATCCCAGAGGCACGTGGCTAGGGGCAGCTGGAGAAAGGGGATTGAAAGTCCCCAGTTGCTGACAATGAAGACTTTCCCACCGGAGCATCTCCGCTGCTGGCTGAGCAGTGGTGCAGGAGTCAGGTACTCAGGAAGGTCTGGGGCCATGGTGAGACTGAAAGAACTAAGATACAATTCCAGGTCACCCCTTTTAGGCACGTAGAGTAGGTAAACAGAGATGCCCTGGCTGCATACTTGTTCACAAATACACTGATTTTGCTAAATCGCCACGATAAATCCGGATGCACAAAAGGCCAGATGTGCAAAATGATTTCTGTTTGCAAAATCTGAAAATATCCCACTTCTGAAGCTCACCTCTGAACACCATCGCTTGGAAGGGAACGAGGCATCTGAAATCAAAATTAGAAGTGTGTTACCATAAATGTTTGTTTCTTCAATGCTGTGGCCAAACCCACGTGGCACTTACAGTCTATGCCTGGCTGATTAGTGTAATGGGACTATTCCTCAGCAGAACTAAAGGTAAGGCTAGGCAATTGCAACTGGTTGAGTTATCACGTCTAATAAGTTAATTCAGCCATATGAAAGGCTAGCTTTAAATATCTGGGGTTTTTATATTTGGGCCTGTTTGCAGCTGGGGAATATGATTCAGTGAATGAGAAGTGGCATATTAAGCTCGACTACTTGAACAAAAGTGTGCAAATAACAGTGGTGGATTAAGGACTTAGTTTTAAGGAGTAAAAATGTAGAGCTCTAAGGGAGTTAGAGCTGAACAGGGGAAAAGTAAATGGAAGTGATAAAATAGGAGAGGAAAGGAAGAGAACAGGGAGAAATAAAAAAAGAAAAGAAAGGAAATTATGGAGCAGACATAAAACCAGAGGAGATTACCAGGAAGAAAAGAAAACCAAATGGAGACTGGGATGTCCCCTTTCAGATGGTGATGGTGAAATAAAAAAAACCTCACTGGAACCTAAAGTGGTCACTTCAGTTCAGCTCCCCTGGAGAGCCTCGTAAAACCAGCACAACGTACCCAAAGATACGAAAAATGCTGAGTACTGCTGCTGTGTAATCTGTTTTCTTTCATTTGATGGAGGTCATGATTTTGATATTTTCCACCAGACTGGCTCAATTTGGGTATTGGGCTGTTTGTTTACAAATAGAGACATGTCTCCGACATCTGTCTGCATTCTCCTAGCAGCTACCTCATGGTTCTTGCAACTTCCCACCCTTGCCCACGGACCTTTCTTGGAAGGTTAGTTTAGTTTGTGCTTGTTAAAACACTGTTTAGCTGAACTCACTTAACACAACACTAAAATGACAAAATTGCAATGGACGAAAACTGTCTTAGCCTTTATGTAATGTTTTGCCAATTTTAACAAACAGGTTGAGTTGTAGGAACCAGTGGGGATGCTGAAGAGCCATGAAGAGATTGCATAGTTGGATATTTCTGGAAATGTCTAGATTTCTAGAAATACAGATGAAATCATAACGAGATCAGAGTGCAGCTGTGCAGAGAAGAGGCAACTCATTTTTCACCTCCATCATCAGGCCAAAAGTAATCCAACACCAGTTGGAGAAGTGATGTGGTCGCTTGGCTTTAAAGCAGCTAGAGCAGAAACCTGTGAAATGGCCACAAGCTGGGGCTGGAGCTGGGTATTAACGAGTCCCTTGAGCCCTTGGAGCAGCTCCTGGATCATCCGCATGTGCATCCCGCAGCAGGGTCAGCCTGCAGCTCACCTCCTGCGGAAGCGCTTGGGGTTACCTGGTGCCACTGCAGGAAACAAAATTACTTTGGGAAATACACAGAAACCACAAGGTCAAAGCCTCGAGCGGAAATTTTGTGAAGAAGCAAGTTGTTCTCTGCGTAGCCAAGTAATAACCTTACGGATTTGTGTCTGACCCTTATCCCCACACTGCGAGGCTCCGAGCTCCTTCCCATGTCCTCCTGGCTGTCCCCTGGGGTGGACCGAGGCAGTGGGCAGCTTCCCAGTGGGCAGGACCACAGCCAAGGACCACATGTCCTCTCCGCCAGCGTCTCGACACACGTCTCTCCTCCCTACCCCCTGCCAATTTTTATCATACGTGCAGGGATGTCATTATCTTCAGGATTTGGTAGGCTCTTGCAAATCTGATTTTAATTAGTCAGCAGGTTCCGAGTTCTATAAAATGTATTTTAGCCTTAATGCTGCTTTAAAATTGGTTTCTGTGTAAGAACACATGAAAAATAATGCGCGTGAGCTTGGGAGCTTACTACTTGTACAATTTATCTACTAACGGCTATCCTTAAATGTTTTACATTTCCTACAATATGTCAATGTTATAATTGTACAACTAATTGAACAGAGGTTTTATTGAACTGTCTCTAGGAACAGTTTACACTTAAATACTCAGCCAACTGTTAACTGCTAAAGCTTTTACAGAAATTATTGCCTTAAATTTCCTTTCAGAATTGTGATTTAGTGCACGCACGCTGCCTTTTTTTTTAGCAAGCAAAAAAGTAAACTTTATGCTGTAGAAATGTGCACAT
The DNA here is from genome assembly GCA_008921705.1 of Burhinus oedicnemus. Lineage (NCBI taxonomy): Eukaryota > Metazoa > Chordata > Aves > Charadriiformes > Burhinidae > Burhinus > Burhinus oedicnemus. The sequence continues at coordinate 136,447 of VFFE01009051.1, forward strand.
GGTCTTTGGCAGACTGTTTTCCTGACCTCAGAATTACTACAAAACATGTATTTTAAATACTGAGAATCTTGAAAGTAAATGTATTTACAGGAATGAAAGTCTGACCAGAATGATAAATGAATCAGGCTTAATCAGAAATAAACAGTGACCTATTCATAGCTGTTTCAAAAAGGCAAGAATTTTGCAGATGTTGTTATTCAAGTTATATAAAAAGACAGCTTATAACAGGCAGAATGTGTGTGCTAAAGTCAAGGGAAGTCTTCAAAGACACATGTTTTTCCCATAGCTACGTGACTTTATTCCCCAGTGGCGTGGCTTCATTTTGATGCATGCTCCTTTTCATCTCTGACCATTGCACCATCCCCTTGTTGGTGGGGTTGCTGGAGAGCACAGTGAGAACTTGGCGAGACACGGGAAACTGAAGTTTAGGCTTAAATCCCTTAAGACACCCCAATCCATATTCACAGGAGGGATGTCCAGTGCCAAGCAAAACCTGCCCCAGGAACCTGTGCGATGGCCGGCACGGGGGCGATTGTCGCACTGCCCAGATTTTAGGCAAGGTCAAACATTATTCTGACGTATCCATCAGTGCCCCCAGGGGTGCCCCCTCCCTGTGTGTGGGAAATACTTGCTCAGAAGGCAGCTCTGGCTCCCATGGGCAAGGCTTTGCCTGTCTGGAAATGCAATTTTGAGAGTCCTGTGTCTGGAGTCCAGCAGGAGCAAAGAGCTCATCCAGAGCTGGAGCTCATTTTTCTCCCATCTCAAGTGATGGCAGAGTCAGTCAAAAGGCTGCAATTCAACCAGCAGCGGGGCTGCAGTAGAGCCAAGACGAGCTTTTGAAATGCTCATGAGTTGACACTGATTTTCATTTGAAAACCCTGATTATAGAGTGTCTACCTGAAGCCCAGAACACCAGAACCTGCTCACTGGCTTGGAGCCCAACACACACTCCATTAAACCACATTTCATTTATTGTAAGTAAATAATCGGCATTCTTTATGGCACCATAATATATCTCAGGTAGTGTCTCTGCTGTTATTACAGTAGAAGAGGAGGGGAAAGAGATTGATAGCCAATGTTTCATGTGCTGAAAGGCAGAATTAATCATAACCCAGGTACTGGATGGCACTGCTGCATCAGTTCTGGCCTGAGCCTGCCTCCCTGTATATCAGCGTTGCACAACATGCCAGCTGTAACACAGAAATTTTGGAATAGAATCACCCTGGAAAGAACAATTTATACCCAAGGAGTGGATCTAATGGCATTAAATGAAATCCCTTGCTCTGAAACAGGCTGTATTTTGTCCCCGCTGGAGGCAGCAGGGTTGCATGGGTGGCTGCAGAAGAAGTCAGAGCTGCAGGGACCAGAGGCTGCCAAGAGTCGTGGACTAAAATTCAAAATGTAGAAGTGGGGTAGGAGGAAGGGATGTAGGCTGGAGGGTCAGAGAGGGCACAAAGTAGCATGTAAACTCATAAGGATTTACAAAAAATGTTGCACAAATTATCTAGATTAGGCTCATTGATGGTTTTTATAAAGTTAGAGCCCACTTGGAAAATATTATTCAATCAAAAAGAAATTAGAAAACATGTGTGGAACTGCGGGAAAGCTGAGACGCGAACACCCCCAAACTTTCTCTTCCTATAATCTAGAGCCAGGTTTTGTCATCCAAGCCCATGCCTCAATACAGAGAAGACTGCCAATTTTCAGCAAGAACCTGTGGGTAATAGAAACAGGCTGTTGATCGAATTTCACCTTCAAATGAGCGTGACACAAGGAGAGGCTGCAGTTGCTTATTTTCACTCTGTGACAAACACGATTAGTGGGTTAAACTGATCATTCCTGCTTCACCAACCCCATCAGGTGCTAAAATCAGTTATTCTAGTGAGGTAACACTAGGACTGACTGACTCAAGGAGGTGAAAGAAGATGAGCATGTGTGGCATGGCTTGGAACGGATGGTGGCCATCCTTCACCACCTACACCCAAATCTGGATCCATATTGGAGGAACTGATCTGATTTATTAGTAATTTAAAATTTTAAGCTGATTTCTGGCCAAGTATTTGGTTTGGCGAAATAGCTGCAATCTCATTGCTTTGAACTTTTAGCAAAAAGATAGTTTCTTTCTAAATGAGGAAGGGGTAAGTCTAGGCACTTTGTTTTCCTGCCGTGAAGCAGACAGGGTGTAATCTATACCTGAAATCTGAGTTTTGCAGACAAGGTGAAAAGAAATGCGTTTGACTTCTGAGTAACTATTAAAAAGTCCTGACATAGTTGCACACAGAGGAACCACAGATCATGTCTCTTAAATAACTTTTTGTAAAAGCTACACAGGCGATTCACAGGTTTTCACAGGAACTTGGTATTTTTCTGGGGAGCATAGTCTTTTCTAATGCTGTTAATTTTAATGAGCCCTTTCTTGTCTGGTGGTTAGACCACAGGTCTGCAAGTCATAACACAGGGGTACCGTTCCTGCTCTTCGCTCGCCTCGTGTCTCACCTCAAACAAGACATTTACATCGTTAGATTTCTCTGAACCTTCAGCTCTAAAACTATGAAATATTTTCCCATCTCTGTTGCTCAAGTGAAATAACATTTGCAGAGCACTTTGGGGTGTCAGAGAAGAGACATTATTTATTAGTGTAATTTCTGATTTCGGTTACGCCCACGCAACCTGCTTGTTCATGTGGAACGGCGTCATTTCTCTGACTTCCTTTCTGTGCAAAGGCTTGGTGTTATCTGCGTTAGGAAGTATGATTAAGGAAAGAAGTATGCTTCTTTTTAAAGTTTTTTTTAGATATATCTACTTAGCATGTGCTTTTCCTTTCACAGAAGTAATTGTACTTTTTTCTAAGCTGAAAAGCTTGCTTCAGTGAGTTGCGTTCCTGAGATAACCAATTAGCATTTTCCATAAGGGCTTCAGTCCACATGCCACCAACATTTTTTTTTAAGTGCTAAGCATCTCCTTTTGCCATCAATGTCAGTAAAAATTAAGGGAACTCAAAGACTCGGGAATTGAACCTTGAGTGGAATGATTCTTGTGGAGGCTGTACATGCTTGGGCATCCCTTGTAGAAAGCACTGGCGTTGATATACAAAGTATTTTATTTACAGAAGCTGTGCTTATCAACCCTCTAGCTAACCGTGATCCTTGAAACACTCTGCAGCTTCTAGAAAGAGCCAAGTTAGTTAATGGTCATATGTAGATGTGAGGATCAATGGACAAAGGCTGAAGAAGTAAGTCTAGCAAAAAACCATGCCAGCAGTCTGTTGAATCGGCTCTTTAAACAAACTCTTGGATATAATGTTGGGTTTTGAAGTCTTACGTGCTGACAGGCCCTTGTGTTTGCCTACTAATGGCAAAGGCATTGTATTTGTCATCAACCGAACAGCAATAATTGGAGACAACATGTTTGTCATTGACGCAATACGTGTTGCAACAAGCCCGATGTTTCTCTGGTATTCCGTGTCTGCCACCACATTTTAAAATTCATGGACTATGCATTTTTAAAATTATTTTTAATACGTCATATCGGAGTCCAAGCTCTTTTATATGCAGTAAGCATTTACTTGCCACAAATACCACATCAGTGTTTGGACACAGCAAGAATAACTGCAGTAGAGTTCATCCTTTTCCAAATGCCTTTTGCAAGAGGGCTGTGTCACTCCATATTTTGGGTGAGCTGATCAGTGCTGGTCTGTGTGTCTGACTCTCTGAAGAGGCAATAAATAAAATTCAGGCAAAAATCTGTAATGCGTATGGGAAAACTGATGGCTAAATTCTGTTTGTGCCACCTGGTGATTGCAATTTAGGTTGGGAGACTGTAGCCCGTGGTTACATGCGCCCTTTTTCAGGTATGAACAGAGATAAAGTTCTCCAAGGTGTTTTCAGCAGGAGTGAAAATACTGAATCCCATGCCAAGGTTTGCACAATGCATTTGATTTCCCCACCATTTTTGCTGTTAGTTCAAATTCAACGGGATGCTGTTGAGTTTTGACCCAGGATCACAGGGTTCTGCAAAATTGCTATATGCCAGTTAAAGATGAGTGTTTAGCTGTGAAAAGTAAAGGTATTCCCTGGTAGGGATGGCCATCCCTGCCAGTAACACCGGGAAACATGTTGGAGAGGACCCGGCAAACACTTTCTTTGCCGTCCTGAATGACTGCTGCGTGTTCCAAACCCGGACACCTCGCTGATGCTTCCAATGCTCGTACCACACCCAGACTTGGCCCTGCAAATGTGCATTATTAAATGTTCGGGTAAGAAGAAAGCTCAATTTTGGTTCAAAAACATTATGTCCTCCACGCTGCTTTGGTGTTGAGTTCTGAAGGCACCTTTCGAACTCCTCCTGTGCCAGCCCAGCCCTGTAAGCACAAGGTTTGTCTCGGAGAGGGTTGATCCTGAGCCTGGTTAGTACCAGCAGCTCTGGAAACCCCCGAGCAGCAGCAGGCTGGCAGCACAACCTGTGCGCTGCAAAAAAAAAAAAAAGTCCTGTTCACCACCATCACCAATATTATTAATCGGCCCACGGTTTGCTCAGACAGGAAATTGTTACTGACCACTTTAATTTTACTAAACAAATGAAACCACCCCATTACTCATTCAAATCTAATAAACCGCAGAACACAGAGGAGGAAGTGAGCACTTTAAAATGGCTTGGAGAAAAGTTCTCACTTTGTTTTGCCATTTAATTAAAGCCAGGCTCTTTACAGGAAAGGGAATAATTAAACTGCAACAACATGTGTACTATGATAATCTTCTCCATCGGCATCTTAACATACGACTTGCTGCCGAAGGCAGAGGGACTTTTCATGCTGCTCTTTACATTCCCAGAGCATTACCTGCTCCTCAGGAAGAAAACACAAAATATGTTGAGTACTGGGATGGATATTTTCTGTCGTGCCCTGTTGGGTGATACGGGGCTTCATTAGAAAGGGCTGATGGAATAAATTTCCTGACACTTAATGTCTGCAGACGCTCAGAAAGCGACTTCCTGAAGATGGACCCTGCAAAACACCTGACAACCAGCTGTTTTATCAATGCCTTGGCATTTCCTGGTCATCAAACGTTTCAAATATCAACAAAATATGATTGCAGTTTAAGTATTTGCAGTTCTAGCACTAGTTCAATACGTGATATGATTTGTATGCATATGTAAATATTGTCTTTGCAGTCAGAAGGCAGAAAAAGCATGAATGTACTTGTACCACAGAGAGCGATTGCTGTAATTGCTTGCCTTTCTTCCCAACATCAAATTACTACTTTGAACGAAGGTAATTTCATAAACAGGCAAAAACACCATTTTTGCTATGGGAATTCGTACTCCAGCGTAAAATCTCTATGATGAAGCTTCACGCTTAACTGATTCTACCTGAAAGAGGAGTTCATAAATGGGAATTATTCCTTTGCGGTGATTTGGCTCCTAAAAGATGATAAAAGAAGAAAAATACTGGTAGCAGATAATCTCAATAATAAGGGCAAATATCACAAAGAAACTAACACGCAACATGTTTTTGTAGCACTGCAAAGGCCGTGAAGGCATTTTCAAGCGTATACGAGTTTGTTCCTGTCTGTACAACACGTGCTCTGTGGGACTGTTGGCATTTGGCTCCTTCACGCTCAGGGGGACGGACAATGTTTGCTGGAAGGTCCTTGCCAAGTTGGAGCTGGTGGCTCACCTGGTTTGCTGTAGACCTGGTTTGCTTGTAGGAATAGCTGGATGTTTTGAATAGTGCGCTCTTCAGAGACCTCCAGAAAGTAAAAAAATTATTTATGAAGTGCATGTAAGGATAACAGTAGTCTATCCATCTACTGCAGCCTTAATCCAATGCACACAGGAGGAAAGTCAACAGGAAGGTGTATTAATTGCATTGTGTGTTAAAGAAGCCCGCGTACTTAGCAAAATCCCCTTTCAGTCACCACCAGAATGGACTGGTGTCCGATAAGATAAATCATTTTTGTTACCATGCGTCAGTCCTATGCATGGACCGTGCTATCCGCATGGCGCTGGCGTGGAGCCGGCCCCTCTTCCCTGCCCCGTCACAGATGCGCTGCAAAATGGGATGCAATCTGCTCTGCTTCCCATTCTTCAAAATATTCTCCCTACCAGCTTAGCTAGTCTTACTTAATTTGTTTTGCTATTTGGAAGAAATTACAGATTTGACATCCTAGAAAACAGCTGTCATTTTTACAGGAAGAAAGTATGTGATTCATAATTTTCCAGAAATATGCACATTACACATGTAGCATATTGGCACCTTCTGAAAAACACGCTAAATCTTGAAACTTGTACCGTATGGTTTCCGTTTCCCTGCTTTACGTACCTGTTCAAACACCGCACCAAATCTCACAGCTCGCAAGGAAAAATCCTCGTGGTCTCTCGAGCCATCACCATTCTCCAGCTGAATGGAAAGTGGCTGCACCTTATGAAGATAATGGTGCAAAATGGTGCCATTTTGTAATGGCATTTTCCAGTGGCACAGGGGACTGTGGAATATCCAAGGAGATGGAGTCTTGGGAGCTGTAGGAGGGATCTTTTTGCTAAGCCAGAATCCGCAAAATAAATTCATAATGCAATTTTGATTCAGTGTTTAATTTCAGTAGTCACTTTCTGCTTGGGTTTGGTTGTTTTTTATTTTTCTTTCCTTTTTAAAAGCGGCATCCTCAGCTTGCCTCACCAGGAGCCATGGGATAAAATGCTGTGATGAAACCAGACTGTCATGACAAGGGTCCTGAGGCAGATCAGCAAGAAAGGCAGTGGAAAGGTGTCATGGCCAAGATGACCCTCAGCTCCATCTTCCTCCTTATCATTTTGAGAGGTGAACTTGCACATGTTGTACGGAGTAGAATATACTTGTAGATACTTGAAAAAATATTAAGAATTAAACACATTGAGCGTTTCATAAGATGCAAGTGGACACACTCAGTCTCAGAAGGAATAGCTGGATGTTTTGAATAGTGTACTCTTCAGAGACCTCCAGAAAGTCAAAAAATTACTTATGAAGTGCATGTAAGGATAACAGTAGTCTATCCACTAAGCTAAAAATGTCTTTCTTTCTGTCCTCATCTACATTTTAGCATCATTTGCAGGGTACCTAATATCCCAAGGGGTACCACCAAAGCTATTTTATGCACACAACAGGGAAGTAAAAGCTTCGCAGTTCAGAGGTTGTTTCTGACACCCTTCTTCTGGCTCAAACCTGACCAGGACTTAGGCATTTTGTAAGGATGCAGTACAAAAAGCAGTAATCTGAGTTGCAAGGAATAACCTCCAACGTCTTCTATTTCTGTTCCGCAAAGGATTCTTCCATCTCAGTGCATGGCGATGCTTGGCTGTGCCAGGGCACTGGGAAGAAGTCGATCTCCTGCATGTTCTCCAGCTGCACGAGTGCCAGGGGGAGAGTTTGGCTTCAACAGCCGCCTGTCCATCTCGATGCCCCGATGACGCCCTGTGTTCCTAGGCACGGCGTTATTGAGAGAGCGGTATTTCCTGCTCTGAAACTGTACATTCCTATCGCTTCCTCTGAAAGAATAGCTTTGGCATAAGTAAACAGAAGCCTTCAAAGGCAGATTCCACTGCGTTGCCATTTAACCTAGCTTGGCGCAGCTCTGGAAGTCCCCGAGGACTCAGTGCCACCCAAGCAGTTTCTCACCAGTTTTCCCTGCGGATCCCCACCCCACTGTGCTTCCAGCCTAGGGGAACCGGGGGAGCCCTGGCCAGCGCTAGTTGCTCCTTGTGGAGACTTTTTTGCCACCCCTGGGCTGCAGGAGGCCGTAGGAGTACAAGTTCCCTGCGAGGGCTCCCCAGCAGCGCAGGTAGCAGGCTTACCAACACAAAAACCTCATGAAACACGTGCTGAGGGTCCTCTTCCTCTCCCACCACCTCCCCAGCGGTTGTAAGAAGTGATGGTATAGCCTTGTTCAACAAAAAAAACCCCCATCAAGCCCCCAACTTTCAGAGCATTTGTAGAATCCTTTCCAGTGTACCTCGTCTTTCATGTTTGCTTAAATAACTGTTTAAACAGTTTGTGTTTGCTTAAGCAACTAGATTTATACCCTGGATCAGTAAATAAACCTGTAACTGTATGCTTTCCAACAGTTAATTCTACCCTGATTATTGCAATATAAAACAAAACAAGTAGGAAAAAAAAATCATGTATACAAAGGGAGAGCTATAGCACGGCAGCTGGCATCTTTAATGAAAAAGATTAGAAATTTTAGATTTGGTTTGATATATGCAAACAGACACACAGCCAGCCGTGGCTGCTTAGCACCAGGAGTTAGGTTCGGAAGAATTTCTCTAAGCAAAATGATTTCCAAGCAAAAATGTTGGGGTAGATGATAAAATATGAATTCAGAAAGTCTGTGGGTTAGATTTTACTGAGCTTTGGCTGGAGTTGCTGGATTGAGGAGCTTTGTCTCCTCTGGCTGAGACGTTACATAGCAGAGCTTGTGATTTTTTATCTCTTCTGGAATGTAATTTTGCAATAAATACCAATTCTAACTACTAGGTGTGAAGGAATTTTTTTAAATAAACTTCTACATTGTGCTCTTGTGTTCGGAGTAGGTAAGAGTTTGGAAGGAAGGTGGCCCCCTGCCCAGGCGAGAGGTACCAAGAGGAGCTGGGCTGCACACAGACCTGGTACTGGCACTTCAAATCTTTCCATCTGAAAATAGGAGCCGGTAAGGTTTAAATCACCAACACACGATAAAACGTACTTGAACTGAGTCCATGTAAACGAAGGGATTGAAAAACAGCTATGTATCTCTGTCCTATTTCCCTTTCCAGGAAGGAACATCTCTTGGGTAATCTAAAAACAAAACAAAGTAGCAGAAAACTTTACTTAACCTCAAGCTAATTTCCTATCCAGACTAAATTTAGCTGTTTAGATTTTGTTTCGTGTATGTGCCTCCCACCGCACCGACTTTCAGAGGGATGTTTGCCGTTTGCCTAAAGCAACTGTTGTAGCACTCTGGTTAAAACTGGCCGATTTAATTTCACATCTTACCATTAATTTTTAACGTGAAATGTCACTTTATGTTGGGAGACGGCCGTGCTGGAGCGGCAGCAGGAGTCTGGTAGAGCCGATGGCTGAATTTTGCTCGCTGGAAAAGCCCAACCACCCACATCGTGAACAGCTGCTGGGAACTGACTTCCAGCGACTTCTGCCTCTCAAAGAGCAGGCGAGGGAGAGAGCAAGAGGATAAAAACATTATCATAAAAGCTTCTCCACACTTATTTTGAAACAGACAGTCATTAATTCAAGGAAGATCAAGCCAGGGACCAGCCCAAAACACTTAGATTATTTTTCCATGAGTCAAGAGTTATACTCAAAACAAAAATTAGCCTACAAATACCAAGGCCACGCTGGTGCACGAAGCATTTCCCAGCACAGGTCACTGCTGCCAGCCTCCTGCTACAGAAAAAAAATGATCTGACAAATGACTTGGAAAGTTTTTAAAACCTTATTCATTCTGTCTGTCTCTGCCTTTCTTAAACCTTTAATTTCAACGCCAGAAATTATTTGTACTGCTGTCAGCTCAAGATGTATAAATTCTGGAAGGGGCATAAAAGAGCAACAAGTACATTTAGAAGCTCTCTAAAATTGAGAGCAAGTAGTTCTTCTGGATGTAAGGATTTGGGGAAGTTGGGGACCACAACAAAGTGCTTCTTCTCTTATCTAACAGAATTACACCGTCTTCATGGTGCGAGTCCTTCCAGGGTAAGGAGATAGCAGGTTACCAAGCTGTCACTGAAACTATGACTAAGTACTATCTGCTGCTCACCTCAGTCCGGTGATATTGGAGGAAGAAGAGGAAGTGAAGAAAAGAAACAATTTTTAAGGAAGTGATTTTGTTAAAAATCACAGCAATTTGAACATGTAAAAAACAACACCTTTATTAATGGACTGCTTGAAGTTGATGTTAGACAGAACAAACCCCATGAGATGGAGTCTTCCATCCCGTGCAAGTTAAATGATTGAAAGGGAATAATAGAGGCATCGGCAGACTGGCTAGAAAAGGTAATTTCAGGCTATGTTCCTGCACCGCGTCCCCCCCCGACAAGACCCTCTGGCCGCCCTACCACGGCCCCCTGCCCAGGCTCAGCCTTGCTGTGCCAGGAGCTTCTGCGGCTGCTTGGCTTCCCAGCCCAGCATCCAAGGTCCCGATGTCATTACAAACCAGCATTTGATTGCTTGAAATGAAATAGAAAGCTTTGTGTGCTTATAAATCCGGCGGCACGGGCTGCAGCCGCCTTTTTCTGTTGTGCTGGAAGGAGCAGCACCTGGCGCAGGCGCTGTGGTACTGGGCATCCCGCTCTTGCCAGATCAGTCTTTTATTTCTTGGGGTTTTTCTTGGTTTTGGGCAGAAAAAAATTAAAATTTAAAATTAAATTGCACAAATCACCGTTCTTAAATCGGACCTTTGTTTTCATTACGAACTGAAAGGGACATTTAATCATAGAATCATAGAATCGTTTAGGTTGGAAAAGACCTTTAAGATCATCCATCCAACCATTGACCCTACTCTACCAGATCTGCCACTAAACCATGTCTCTAAGCACCACATCTACACGACTTTTAAACACATCTAGGGGTGGTGACGATTAAGATTTTGCTATTCGTGCGAATGAATTGTAGCAGGCTGGGATGTAAATGAAAAGCAAGCTGTACTGCATGTAATGCCAGCAATTTAACCTTCTGTAATCATTAACACTCTTTCCTAAGTCCATAGTTGGTTCACTTTGATTTTTTTGTTGGTGTGAGAACGTAGGGCCCAGTCTGATTTGCAAACCCCTATAGCCTCTGTTAGACGAGCGGGGCTGTGCGGGGTGCGAGCCAGGGCTGAAGATGACTGAAGGTGGTTTCCACTCTTACAGCAGTCCCTTCTCTTTCTGGCTCTGGCACTAACAAATAAACACAATTACAGGCAGGGCAAGAAGAACAGCTGGTTACTAGTAGGAAACAAAGTGGTAAATAATTCGAACAATTAGCTCTAGGAAGGAAAAAAGTAAAAAAATGTTTTACTGTAACAGTTATATTTTTCAGCTGGTGACACCCGAATTGATGGAGATCTATGAAAGCTGACTCAGGACTGGTTTTCAGTTAAGTGCAGGTGGTGTCAACAACTTAAAAAAAAAAAGCTATGAATAATACATAACTCAACTTTTGTTGAGTAATTATTAATAGGAAACACGCGATTCAAGATACAGAAGTCTCTCAGCTGGCAGAATGTGGCAGAGATCACAGTAACAGCGTTATCAATCCATGGGGCTTAGACGGCACTCAGCAAAAAAGGAAATGTATTTTTCCTGCTATTTCCCCAAATAGTTGTGAGTGGAGCAAATCAACATCCGCAGAAGGCAAGAGAAAAAAGTCTCTGTTTCTGATGCAACTTCCCATATGTTTTCAATCAGGATTTTCCATATGCTGCCTTTTGCTGATGCATTTTAAAGCAATGTAAGTGCTCTGATTGCAAAGAATATATATACGTATATATATATATAGGTTGGCTGAACACTGCCACTGCCGCAGCTTCTGAAGGACATGAAAGAGAAAGATTAATTGTTTGCTTCTCTGAGTAGCTGTGTGCTTGTGGGTCCTGGAAACACAGGTACTATTTTGCAAAGAGATCATTACAAATGAAAAATGAGCTGTAACTCCATCGTATCTCCTCCCCCACGTAGTGAAAGGTCACGGCTGGCTGGGCCCCATTGTACCTCAGCTCAGAAAGTGGTAAGGGAATTCAGAAGTTGTTTTTCCCACCAAAAAAAAAAAAAAAAGGAAGAAAAAAGAACAATTGTACACCGCTTCCATTTTCTGAAGAGGAAACGGTGATTTGTCTCAGCCATGCTATTGCCTGGGAATTCGGCAGCCTTTGGTAATAAAAGAGTTAAACAGCGAGTTCATCTTAACTCTGGGAGAAAACATGTTTGAATTGCTTCTTTCCAGGGTAAATAAGCATTAATGTTTCACAGCATCTTTTCTCTTTGAGGTGCACTGTGTCTCTGGCTTGGCTGGTTTTTATTGAATCCCACCTCAGGTCTAACACAAATAATGTGCCACACCTGAAAGATGCGGCCACGCTGGAAAATCTCAGCCTAAGAAAAACAAGTAAGAAACACATTGAATGGCTCTGAAATTCAGTCTCCTGAGCAGACGTGAATTCCAAGGCACAAATTAATTACATTATGTGGGCTCGCTCATCCAGTGAGTTGTGGTGGAAACCCAGATGAGTATCTGGCAAATGGATTTTTCACTATGACCTTTTAAAATATTGTGACAGCAAGAGCGTCGCTGAAAAAGCCCCAGATCCTCTTTCTCTTTTGTTTTGAACCAGCCCCTCCAAACCATACTGCTAAATTTCACTCCAGGTCTCATATCCAAACCCAAATCCGTTTTGTCTCCTCAGCATGAAATTCTGTATAACAGCTGTGCTTTTGATGAGTCTTTCCCATATTTACTGTTTTCAACCCAGAACGTGCACTCTCGTACCTGTGACAGTGGGTAATGGTACACGTGCTAAAGACGACGCAGTCCCCCTGGGTAGCACTGCCTCTCCTCCTGTGGTTATCACAACTCGACATAAAGGAAGTTATACACAAAGGCACATTAAAACGTGAAAATGAGTTAAGAATACCCCAAAGGGCACTAGTTCAGTCTTAGATCAGCCTCATGTAGATCAGCCCGATGAACAGCAGTTCCATGATACTATTTTTTCTTCTCTCGATGTGACACCTGCCTGTTTCCCTGCAGAGGATGGACCTGTTCTGGGCATGAATCAGGCTTCTTTAGGAAAAGAGGTTGGATTGCCTGTAACACCTGGTGTCTTAGATGGTTTAAGTTGATCGATTCCCCACATAGTCACCAGTTATTAGCGGTCTACTTTCTGGAGACCTCTGATTCAGAGCCCCAGAGCTGTCAATAACTCCTTGGAACTGGGATCAGCCAAAGTTGCATGTCAAATAAACAAAATGCTACATACCTCTGAATCCTCTGAAAGAACCCCAAGTCCGAGGCAGCAGCTGAGCGGTGAAGGTGGACACTTCTGATGTTCAGTTAGCTCTGTCCTTGTTCCCCAAGGGAGTAATTTAGAGGAGTTGAATCTCCACACCTCAAATTGGTATGGAAGTACATTATTAATAAACATCTGTGATGTTCACTGGACAAGACCAAGATAAGAACCATCAGAAACCTGATGGTGACATGAAGTATCATGATTTCAAAAATGTGTTGAAACAGCATATTGCAAGATGCAGTACACATCAAGAAGACAGAACATGCAGACACCTCATTTTTGGAATGCTTTTCCACTCTGCAACAAGGATGCGATGATAAAAATGGTTCTTTAATTATTTATTACAAGGTTTTATTATAAGGCTTATGCAAAAGGGCCTGGAATTAAGATTGCATAGGAAGTTTTAATCATGTCATTTCATTGTTTTTGTGGACTTGACTTTGCCAGTCTGGTAGCATTCCTCCCTGTAACGTGCATCCTGTGCTTACAGAGCATTTGCTTGTAGCCAACTGTTGGCTTTACAAAGAGAACTGTGTGAAAAGTCTCCATTTTTCACTGCATTAACAATGGACAAAACCCCAGCTTGCAGTAGCAATGTATATACCGTTTTACACATTGTTCGCGTTCTGAAAAGGAAGAGGAACGGGGCCGGGCTCCTTCAGAAATGAGACAGAAATGCCATTCAGATCTCGTTTCCTGTGCAGGAGCTTGTGAGAGCTTCGGTCGCTGCAGTCCTGCGTAGGGTTTTGAGTAGTGTCATGGTTTGCGAGATCTGCTACATCTTCCCAAAATCACTCATTCGAGATGAAAAAGACTAAAAAGGGGCCTGCTTTTAATTTGAAAAACCCTAACAGCTCAAGCAGACTGAGCTAAGGACAGTCCCTTTGAAGGGGGAGCAGAGATGCCTTCATCTCTACTCCTGATGAAGAGTGGGAGAGAAGCCTCAGGACATCTCTGCAGCTAGAACAGCCTCAGCATGTCTGGTAATTAAGAGATTGTCCCTGACGTGTCCAATGATGGTCAACAGGCCCCTGGTCTCCTCGCCACCAGCAGCGCAGCATATGCCCAGTTGGACGTCAAACCCTTCTGAAGTAATTGTTTAAAGTAGTTGCAGCCAGGCAGAAATAGGAAAATGTTAGATGCTGTTTGTGTGCTGGTTGTACATGCCACCATTCAGACTCATTAATCAGACTCCAAAAATTGTGGGATGGCTTAAAATATTGTTGTTTGTAAATTATAGTTTGGGGGCTCTGCTTGTTTAACTTTGGCTTTCTGCAATTCAAGATATTTTAGGGTGCTACATGCTGATTCAGCTGTTTCCAGGGTGTGGGTCTTTTAAACCCATTCGTCCTCCCATTTAAAAATCATGGGACTTGTGAAAAAGTGGCAAGTTGGCAACACTATGCATATATTGGGTAGCTTTTATGGGAGAAGAGGTCATTGATAGCTTCTACTTTCCTCCGTCTGCTTGCATGGAGGCAACCTCATTGCCATGCAATCTTATCACTTGGCAAGGTTGCAAGAACATTAGTCAAATCAGAACTGCCAGCTGCACTGTAAAAACCCACCTTCAAATCCAGAAGCTATCCTGGGAGAACAAAACAGATAATGTTCACTTCAACCAAGAGAAATAATTCCGAACAATATTTTATTTTATATGTTTTTTTTTTTAAATATATTGTGGCCTTTTCTGGGAAATTAATTTCCTCATCTCCTCTTCCTCCTCCTCCCCTCCCACCTGAAGCGATGGCCACCATAAAAGAGACTTCTTGATCCCAGATGTGTTCCATTTCCTGCAGTAAAAATTAAAATCATTGCTTTTTTCATAAGTATCTGCCAAGGATGGAGATGCACTACTTAAGGACTTTCTGCAACTGCTTTAGTTCGAAATGAATAAATCAGTAGGATTTGATGGGCTAGCCAGCATTTTCTAATTTGTTTCTACTGGCAAAAGTGCCGCAGTGAGTTACATCCAAACAAATTTGGTGGCAGCATCTGCTCTATAATGACCTAAATGTCTACATCTAATTTTAGAAAGGGTTCAAGCAAGGCTTTCAGAGCTTGGTCCGGATTTTATTTTCACTCCTTTAAGCAAAGAGCTGATTCATGGCGTTTATGTAGTCGCTGTTGATTTACAGGTCCATGGTGGGGTCCTAAGCCGAGCAGAGCTGTACCCCATACGCAGTCCTGCATGGGGCAAGAGCCCCGCATGTTCAGAGAAGCACGTCAGCGCTGTTTGCGGTGGAGATGGAGGAGGGTCAACCCCTCAAAGCCACAAATGGTTTGACATACCCAGAGGCAAGCCTGTAGGAAGACAGAATATGTTTCGATACCCCACCTGCCAGCATTGAAGAAAAATGGGCAAACCTTGGTGTTTAGCAAACCTTTGGCAGCTGGATGGTTCAGGAAATCCTGTCTCTGGGCAGCCTGTGATTGCCTTTGATCCCAGGACCAGCCTTTCCAGGTACATTGCAAATCTCCCTACTACAGGCAGCGGTGGTTAGGTTTCACCTTCTTGGCTCCCAAGAGGATTTTGGTGGCTTGGGCAACTTTGGGGTCTGCCCATTGGGCTGGAGCTCAGGCAAATAGCACTGCTGGAGTTGTCTGGCCAACTGGGAATGGTTATAATCCACCTGGAGTTAATACTAAAATACCCTTAAAAAAGTGAAGGCCTCCAACATGTTCCTCCAATTCTTTACCTTTTTGCTGGAGCCCTGCATTTTTTCCACAATTCCTTCCAGCTGTCCCCGATGGAAGTGGCTTCTGGGGTTCTGCCTCTGGCTGTTGCATTGGATTTTGGTTGCCAGGTTTTGGTCTGATTTGCTCTTTTATCGTCTGGAATTCTGTTTTATTCCAAATTTGGGGTTTTGAGCTTAGATGGGCTTTAGTGCCCAGGACTACTCTCCTTATATGTATCTGTATGTTTTTTACATCCAGGCTATATAGGGGTTTTAAAAGTGCCTTATTATGTTGTATCATAGACACATAAAAGAATAGAAATACCTAAACAATACCATGTTTCTGACCCATATGAGAAAACTCTTGAAGGGTATTTTAAATAACTAAGATACCATTCTGGAATAAAATTAATCATATTAATATTCCTGATAAAATGTAAAATCAATGTCAAAAGATATAAGGGATTATTACTATATATGATGTAAAGAAATCATTAAAGAGCATGATTAGTGTCTTGACTCACATGTAGCTTTGGCCTTGTGTTTTAGGGATTTTATTGTATGATTTTCTTTTCTTTTAAAGCTAGTGGTAAAAACACATCTCAGGTCAAAATAGTAAATAATGAATCACCCACAAATTCAGCTCATTTCCTATCTCTCACTGAAAAAATGTTGATTCCAGGCATGGGAGCAGAACTTTGAGCCAAACAGTAATTTCTTTATGGTGTGCATGACTCATAGGAAAGAATGCCTCATGGGGATAGCAGGAGAAAAAACTAACTAAAAAAACCCCGTAAGTAAATCCATTTTAAAGAAACAGGCCATCAAGTAAAGGGCAAAAGGTCAGAAAAGGCCCACAGGCATTTTTGCTTTGCTCCTGTGGTCTTCACAGTGTCCTCCAGCTCCTCTGCCCCGAAATGCCGTAGCTCTTCCCCAGGAGCTCCCCAGGCAACTGCCAAGGCAGGGTGAATATCAGAGGTGGAAAGGTGTGTGGCGCCATGGGACAGCTCAAGGACCAGCCTAAGCCCCTCAACTGGATAAAGAAGCGAAAATCAGAATTATGAATGAATTTCACACCGTCCTACAAGACACTGGGAATAGATGTTTCCTTCTCAATGCATGCCCATAGGTCGCCCCTGGGGTGAATGAAGCCTCCACATCCCCATCCTGCAAGCTGACCCTGCAAGTTGTGTGGCAGTGATCCGTGGTGGGAGGTACGCTACAGAGTCAGCAGATACCTGCTAGTCTTTTTTTTTTTTTTAATGTCCAATACCTTATCAGTGACTTTACTTAAGTGTCTCTTTTGCATTACCCTTTCCTTATTCACAAATGTGAATAGAAACAGTTTATCCTCCTCCATAAGCTGCTTTGAGATCTCTTGATGGGCCTTTAATTATTACAAATACTACCTGCCCTCTCTGGAAAGTGTCTCCTCCCTCAGGCAGATTTATTCAGCAGGGTAAATCGATATTCATCAAGCGTATTTCGTGAACACTGATTGTGAAATGAATCAGAATTTCAGCTCAGCTTTCAGCAGCCATATCTCATCTGATTTCCATTTTTTTTTTTTCCAGAGTGCTAATGGATGATTAATTTCAACAAGCATTGCTATGTACATCTACATAATTATTTATGAGTAATTAAAACATCTTGCCTCCTGTTCCAGAGTCAATATCATGCGGCCAGGAATACAAAACTAGACATTGATGCAACATTAAAATGTAGGGTAGCTTATTCCTGTAGGGTGATTATGTGCTTCTTTAATGCCACACATTTAAAGCTGTGCGCAGGACCAATTAATTTCAGTCTGTGAAGACTAAGAAAATTATTTGTATTATCTCAGTACAGATCATTACTGTCTCCCACGCATTTTAGGAGCTTTCACAAATATGCAATTCAGGTTCTAGCAAGATACAGCCTGGGGCCTCGGGGTAATTTCCTGTTCAGCACCTTTCCTTCATAGGGATGCTGCAGCAAATGAACTATATGTATTTATACTATGATTGCTATAATAAATAAAAGAGATTGCTCTGGTTCTCCATGAACACTTCAAAGATGAAACAAAAATGTGCACTTTGGAACAGTTTCTTATTTAAGAGTTTATTCCTGATGATGTAGGAAAATGCATTACAAAATTAAAATTTATATTTCAAAAACAGCTTGAATTGGAATTGATTTAATTTCTTTCCACTCAAATTCACTTTTTTACCTGCTAAAATATAGTAGAACTGTTTCATGAGCTGGAATTATCTGGAAAGTTGGATTTATCCCTAGGAAGATCCACCAGAAAGTCATTTTCAGTAGGTGAACTTCACAGAGTGTTAATAACCTGCAGGAAGAAAAGGTTGGCTAATAACAGATTGGCGTAAGTTATTTATTCCATATTACCATGCCAGGGAGAGATCAGCCCTAAGCCACCATTTCCAACCATGGTACATTCAGAAGTACTAGGAGAGGAGTCATAGACTGGACTTCTACAAACGTTTGGGAAACTGTAAGACTGTATAACCAGAGTGACTTTTGCCCTAGAAGACCTAATACAGATCAAAGGACTGATGTCTCACCACATGTCTGCTGGTGAAGGTTCCAGGGTGAGGACTAAACCATATAAAATTCACACACAATGGACACAAAGCTCTCCAGCCCCAAGCAGTTTCTTGCAGACCACAGGTCAGAGCCAAGTGCTTTCCTGGTTTTGGGTTGTCTTGTTTTTACTTGGCTTCAGGGCTGAAAACTGCCTTCTAGAAGATACTGAAAGAGCAAGGAGAAGGCACCTTTCATTTCAGAAAGCACTGCAGTAGTGTTACTCTTACCACCCCCTTGGTACCCATGGCAGCACTGGCAACTCATTGACTGCTCTCCTGTATTACAGCTTATAGGGGGGTAAAACAGAATCATAGAATGATTAGAATTGGAAGGGACTTTCAAGATCATCTAGTTCCAACCCCCCTGCCGGGGGCAGGAACACCTTCCACTAGACCAGGTTGCTCAAAGCCCCATCCAACCTGGCCTTGAACATTTCCAGGGATGGGGCATCCACAGCTTTTCTGGGCAACCTGGGCCAGTGTTGCACCACCCTCACAGTAAACAATTTCTTCCTTGTATCCAATCTAAATTTCCCCTCTTTCAGTTTAAAGCCATTACCCCTCGTCCTATGGCTCCACTCCCTGATAAAGGGTCCCTCCCCAGCTTTCCTGTAGGCCCCCTTTAGGTACTGGAAGGCCACTGTAAGGTCTCCCTGGAGCCTTCTCTTCTCCAGGCTGAACAACCCCAACTCTCTCAGCCTGTCCCCTCACAGCAGAGGTGCTCCAGCCCTCTGATCATCTTTGTGGCCTCCTCTGGACCTGCTCCAACAGGTCCATGTCCTTCTTATGTTGGGGGCTCCAGAGCTGGACACAGTACTCCAGGTGGGGTGTCACCAGAGTGGAGTAGAGGAACAGAATTGCCTCCCCTGACCTGCTGGCCACGTTTCTTTTGATGCAGCCCAGGATGCGGTTGGCTTTCTGGACTGCGAGCGCACATTGCCGGCTCACATTGAGCTTCTCATTAACCGGCACCCCCAAGTCCTTCTCCTCAGGGCTGCTCTCAATCCATTCTCCACCCAGCCTGTATTTGTGCTTGGGATTGCCCCGACCCACGTGCAGGACCTTGCACTTGGCCTTGTTGAACTTCATGAGGTTCACACAGACCCACCTCGGAAGCCTGTCTCTCTGGATGGCACCCCTTCCCTCCAGCGAGTCGACCACACCACACAGCTTGGTGTTGTTGGCAAACTTGCTGAGGGTGCACTCGATCCCACTGTCCATGTCACCAACAAAGATGTTAAACAGCACCGGTCCCAATACTGACCGCTGAGGAACACCACTCATCACTGGTCGCCACTTGGACATTGAGCTGTTGACGGCAAGTCTTTGAGTGCAGCCATCCAGCCAATTCCTTATCCACTGAGTGGTCCATCTGTCAAATCCATGTCTCTCCAGTTTAGGGACAAGGATGTCATGCGGGGCAGTGTCAAATGTTTTGCATAAGTCCAGGTAGATGACATCAGTTGCTCTTCCCTTACCTACCCATGCTGTAACCCTCTCCTAGAAGGCCATTAAATTTGTCAGGAGTGACTTGCCCTTGGTGAAGCCATGTTGGCTGTCACCGATCTGCTCCTTATTTTCCATGTGCCTTAGCAGAGTTTCCAGGAGGATCTGCTCCATGATCTTGCCGGGCACAGAGGTGAGACTGACCAGCCTGTAGATCCCCAGATCTTCCTTTTTTCCCTTTCTAAAATTTTTAGAAATACTTGAGTCTTGAGTCCAGAAGCCTATTTCATCAAATGTCCTTATCAAAATGATAAATACAATAGATTTTTACTGTAGCTTTGTAAGTATTAGAGACATACTGGACTTCCTAGCTTATTACATTGTGTTTTCCTTCAACACAAGAAATAATTTCTAATTAGGTAGTGGCCGCCTGATTAATAGGGAGAAGAGTGGTAGATGATTTACATGTTAGAAGACAAAGGAAAATACTAGAAGTGAGAACTACACCATGACTTGCCATAAGGTGTGAGGATTTCAGATCAGCCGAAGAGCACTGACAGCCGGGAGGAAGAGTGCAGGCTACGGGTGATGCATTTTGGCATCAGAGGGATACAGGGAACTGCAGAAGAGACGTTCTGAAACAAGCTCAGGCTGCAGGAGGTGAAATGCTAGGAGCCCTGTGGTCCATACCCAGCACTAACTCGAGAGACAGAAACTGGGGAACTCATCTGAGCCTTAGATTTTCTGAGTGAGCAGTCTCAAGCCAGAAGAAGACAGAAAGTATCCCCAGCTGACCATAAGGAAACCAAGCCTCGCCAGAGAAGACGTACGTGTCAAGGAGACCGCTCGAAAGGCGAGTGCATGTGTGGAGGAATCCAGTGGCCACGGGTGTTTGTGATGACAGCTGGTGTCAAGGAAAAACTACTGATTTTCCAGTGGAAAAGACGACGTCAGGATGAGTTACATCAGAAGTCGGAAAAGCACTCTTTGTAGTGGAGGAGCCTAACAGGAACAGCCACGTATTTCTGTTTTTGCTTAACACTTGACATTAAAATTGGAAAATTTGGTTTGGGAAGGAAAAGACAATTAGTACAACTGGTAACTAACACCTTAAAAGTGTGAAAGAAATGGTAACCTCTGCAAAGGAAGGATCGGGTGGTGCACAGCAAGTTATAGCTAACAATACAGATGTTGGGTCCTTCTGAATTAAACTTCTGTACTGTATTTGCCTGTGATTATAGAATTTAGGGTTGATGCCTCCAGGGGAGCACAGGACTGCAGGAGACCCACACCCCTAATTACAGAGAAGAAACATAAATGGTAAATGACAAATGTAAATGAGGACAGGAGCTAACTTTGCTTTAGCATCAGCCTTCACTGGGGTATCACCGAGACATCCATGAGGATGCTGTGTTACATTTTTGGTAAAGTTTCACAGCCTACTCTTTCATTTCAAGTTAATTAACGTTAATGTGAATTTTACATGGGTTAAGGGGTGGCTCTTGTTTACCAGAGCATCGGCTATGTTTATCTATCAAGACTATTCTCATTTTACTAACTTTCAGATCCTCATTAGATATTAAAACCAGGAACCTGGAGGAAAAAAGCCCTTCATCACATTTATCCTAAGTCAGTGTTTGTGTCGAGTGGGTTATAGCACTCTAATCATTACTTTCATTAAATTTGAATTTGTTTCTTATTAGAACAGAATTAACCAGATGGAGTTTTGTTAGAGAGAAACTACACTTAATAGCAAAAAAATTGCACTGCAGTTGAAGGTGGAAGAGCTTAGAAACAAAAGCTGGTGAGGTTAAACCGTCAATATTTTGAACCTTCTTACGAATCTACAGACTGTTTCAGTTTAAAAGGGCAAGCAGCAACAACAAATCTTCCAGAAGACTTGCTTTCATGTTTTCATGCCCATCGTCATTTCTTTGCTGTTTGTTTGTTTTAAAATGCTCCACTCCACTAGTGGCCGTGGTATGCTACGTTACAACACAGTGTTTCCAGACACGGAAGAATGTTTATAAATCTGCGGGGAAACATTTAGCTATCTTTTAAAAATAGGCTATTTATGTATCTGGGTGTAAAAGCCCGATGTTCAGTTCAGAGCCTCATCCCAGCAGCCTTCCCTCTGCTCTGGGTCACCGTGGTCATGTTTACAGGATAGACCTGGAACTATTTTTTTATGGTTGCCCCTGTAGCTGGAAGACACAACCATGAACTTCAGAGCCTTCATAACAAGTAAACTCTTAACGATGCCAGTATCACATAGATTAGTTGCAGGAGTTTGAAGTAAGTGTGGATAAAATAGCTAAACAGAAAGAGGTCTTTAACACTTTTTTTAGTTAAGATA
Organism: Burhinus oedicnemus; assembly: GCA_008921705.1. Lineage (NCBI taxonomy): Eukaryota > Metazoa > Chordata > Aves > Charadriiformes > Burhinidae > Burhinus > Burhinus oedicnemus. Next base: position 158,525 of record VFFE01009051.1, read on the forward strand.
TTACAATCAGTGCAGTGTAAGAGTCTTACTTTGAGCCCAAGCCATTACACCTGACTTATAGATTTATCCTTTTTTTTTTTTTTTTGGATAATCAATAGTGTATTTGCCTGATTCTACTTTATTGCACTGGCAGAAAGACGAAGTCATTCTGTGTAAGGGAAAAACTAGAGCAGAACCGGTCCAGACACCAGCCCGGTGTCTGTGCAGAAAGCAGAAATTCTGAAAAGGAGCAGGACGAAGCCCACCGGGCAGTACGCACCCTGGGGACAGGCTGGTGTGCGCTGACAGCACTGCTCCAGCGCTCCCCGGCTGCATCCCCGGAGAAATGCCCTCTTCTCTCTCCTGGGACAGGGAGCTGAAGTGGGAATGAATGTCTAGTGGATCTAGTGTTTGCAGACAGGGAGACCTGGCAACAGACACGTCATAGAAACAAATCTGCAGGCACCTGGTTTGGGAAACAGGTCTTCTTCTGATTTAACTTTTGCGAGAGTGCTTGCAAGGTCACCCAAGGACAGAAATTGGTCGATTTGTGATATAGCGCATTATTATCATCCTCCTAAAAAAGTGTGGAGACCTGCAGACGTATTTTAGGATTTTTGTGTAGAAATGCTCCCAAGTTCAGCCCAGGTTCAATACTGGAGACTCAGCCCCGTCCTTTACCTTTGTACAGCGCCAAGCACATCGCGGCTCGGCTGTGCCTGGCTCGTCTCAGGCTCGCGATGGCTACGGTCCTGCTTTTGCAGGATGCAGTAGAAATGGCCAGCGCACCATGTATTTAGCAGGAAGCATTCCTTTTGAGGACAATAAAATAACGTCACACCTAAAGAAGGGGGCTCCACGAGCCAGTCTGACCTGGGGGATGGAGCACGCGAGGCACTCAATACTGGGACACTTTCCCTAGCCAGGTCTGGCAGGGGAGCTGGGGAATAAGGTCCACTTCGAGCTGCCTTTCGAGGTCTGCTGTGTGTGTTTGCTGGTTAAATAACCAGCAGAGAGCCCCAGCCCCTGGGAAGACATGCATTTGTGAATCCCGGGTACCATCTGGTGGTGGGCGCAGGGAGAGCCGCCGGGATGCTCTGCCTCCTGCCAGCCTGGGGCTGCGAACCTCCCACCTGCCGGGAAGCAGAAGCTCAATGAATATCATTTTATCCTCAAGTTGATTTCATCGCATTGTTCGTGCTCATAAAATTCACACTCCGCAGAACAGAAATCCGGCGACTGAAAAGACCTCACCCCAGGTAGACATAAATCGATGGGTGAATTATTCAGTACCTTAAATTTGGGTAGATGTCATAGTCAGCAGATTTCAAGCCTTGAGTTTTTGTCAAGTAGCATAATACAAAGACGCGTACAGTGATGTTATATGCAAGTCAACGCATGCAAAAGGATTTCCCCAAGAGCTTCGAGGTGTCTAACAGCAGTTTGAAGGTTCCCGAGCTGGTCCCCAGTTTTGTCACCTTGAGACCTCCCACCCCAAGGAGCGTTCCCAGACCTCAGTGGTGTCTCTGTCTCGCCTGGCCAGCAGCTGCAAACATAGCTGAGCAAACTCTACGCTTCATGATGGACTGACACCTGCGATACAGAGGAAAAAAATATTTTTAAAACATATAAACCCAAATGTTTCTATTTTGCAATCAGAAGTCAAGAGATGTGAGTTAAAAAGGTAATTTTAATAGTTAAATTGGAATGGGGTGAGGACTCTGCTACCAACAGCTGTTTGCCAATAAAATACTCTCTGACGTTTTCTTTGAGGAAACCTCAAAAGATCTTGTCACATTAACGGTCTCCAGAATGGGTGTTAAGTTTCCTATTATTGTAAGCAAAGCATGGGAAGGTGATACCCTGCGTGGGAGCCAGATGCCAGGCCAAGCGTGGGCAGCGGCCGAGGAGCAGTTGAGAAGTGACCAAGCACGGTTGCCAATTGGAAGAAAGGAGGGATTCTAGAGAAAAAGGAGTTTTCAGAAGGAATCTGAAGATGAGTTGGGGTGAGAGGAGAATGAATAAGTGATGGCTCCATTGTTTTGGTATAGGGAGAAAAAAGGAAAGGGGAAAAAATGTTTTGGTGATTGTGAAGAGACCAGAGTGACAAGGGAGGAGCTGAGGCACAGCACTCCAGAACAAGATAGCTGCTAAAACCCTCCACAATTCAGGGAAAAAAGACAGAAGAGAGGGTGTTTGAGAAGGTCTGAGCTGGAAGTGAAGTGCCTGTTTGAAGGGTTTCCAAATCCTCAGATGAAAGGTCCTTTAACTGTTGTATAATCTTTTTTCTAAAAAATAATATTACATTCCCAGGACCAAATATATGACCCCTTGCAAAAAAATCTGTCGGATTTTGATATCATCAGAATTTATTTCTCAATTTAATTTTCATCAGTATGGAAAGGGAGGAGGTGTCCTTGCTCGTGGCAGGAGGGTTGGAACTAGATGATCTTGAAGGTCCCTTCTAATCTAAACCATTCTATGATACCATGATTCTACGATATACTCCAGTTCTTCATCCTGTTGGGTGGTATCGGTGGGTACCTATATTTGTACGTATATTTCTTGCATTTATATACGTTCCTCCAGAAGGACTGATTTCTTTTTACTTGACTTGAGCATGAAAGCTCCTCTGATACTCCTCCTGTTTGGAGAACATCAGGCAGCTGTGAAGTAATTTAATGAACCGAAAACAAGTGATTGCTGATGATCCTAATCACTCAGTTCTCTGCTGCTGTTTGATATCTTGCTCCATCAAAGGAACAAATCGTGAATGCGCAAATTAAGTGCGCTTTAAGGACACTCAAATATTAACAGAATGGGGCTGCAGATGAAATTTTACTGGGATTAATTCTCAACTTTCAACATTCCTGTCATTAATTGTCATCGCTGTCATTATTTCAGATGTGTAAAAATGAGGTTTCCACAGCAGACAGCTGAATGAATCAAATAAGGCAAATACAGGTATACAAAAGAGAGGCACTAATAATCACTGTCTGTGAAAGAAGTATATCTGGTTGCTGCTTGCCAAGAGGCTTTTGTACTCTGATAATTCAAGAAAAATACTAAAATTTTAAATATTTATGCGTTACTTCTAGTTTAAATACAAAACCAAGAGGGCTTGTTTCATGCCTGTGGTCAGTATTTGTTTTCATGTGCTGCAGCAAGGTAACAGAGACAACAATTTTTTGCCATTCTCTCACTCTGGAGATGCTGTGGGTGAGAGACAGACACAGAAAATAAACCCCTGAAAAGGGAAGTAAAGTAAAATCTGGGCTGTGTGTCAAAACGCCATTGGGTCCTCAAGGTTACGACTGTGATTAAACAGCAGTACGGAGCTGCCAGCACAACTCATGTGGCAGCAGCCTAATGTGCATCTTCGGGATAGCAAAGCCCAAAACGTATCATGTGTGTGACGGCAACCAAATTTGCAGCCTCCTGGCTGCATTTCAGTTGGAAGAGCCGTGTCAACTTAAATATTCTATAAATACTCTTCATCCTCACTCGGATTCAGCGTGGTTATGTTGAAGAGCGCTCCCAGGAAGAAGGATGCCCACACACGTGTGATGGATACCTCCTTCCTCCACAGTAGCGCTGTGAAATGGCCTAACTGTTCTTCAGCCCAGCAAGACGTTTTGCGGATACTCTAATGATAAGCTAGGCAAAAATAAGCTCATTCTCGAACTAATTCAGGTGTTACGATAAGCTGAAAAACTGAAGCTTTACCTGAATCTAATCAGTGGATTCAGAGTGCACAGAAGTGTTTCCACTGATACCCTCACACTATAGATCAGCTCATCCCATTCCTCGTAGTGAGATAATTACTGTAGATTGAGAGAGTTTGGCAATATGCAGATTTTCCTTCTACTGTTAATTTTATATATATATACATATTTTATTTTTTTTAATTCAAAAGATCCCCAGCTTTCAGAAAACAGAAGTTGCAGAAGGGGGCCTACAGGAAAGCTGGGGAGGGACCCTTTATCAGGGAGTGCAGTGACAGGACAAGGGGTAACGGTTTTAAACTGGAAGAGGGGAGATTTAGATTAGATAAGGAAGAAATTGTTTACTGTGAGGGTGGTGAGACACTGGCACAGGTTGCCCAGAAAAGCTGTAGCTGCCCCATCCCTGGAGGTGTTCAAGGCCAGGTTGGATGGGGCTTTGAGCAACCTGGTCTAGTTGGGAGGTGTCCCTGCCCATGGCAGGGGGTTGGAACTAAGTGATCTTGAAGGTCCCTTCCAACCCAAACCATTCTATGATTCTATGGTTCTATGATCCCTACTATTCAGGGCATGAGATGCTGCGAGGAGCACACACTGTGGCAGGGATTACTTTTCCTGCCTGGGATATAGTTTTGCAGACTGCTTTCATTCCTGGGCTAGCTTTACCGATGTAACAGAGCTACGCTATATCATCGCATACATAAAATGATATGCTTCAGCTATCCTGAGAGAACAGCTTGGCTGCAGAATTGGAGCTATTGCTAGGGAATTGGTCCAGCAAAAAGCATTTCATGGATGCTGAGCAGCAAATGAATGCCTAGCACAGCTCCTGCTGCCTGCCAGCCCCGTCACAGTGATGGGTAAGTGGAAACTGGTTATTGCTGCCATAAATGTCTCTCTGTGGCCTTTTGTGTGTGTGCCATTCCCATGTCATCAATGAGATCATCTGACTTTTCATGGGTTAACATAGTGCTTTGCGTATACTGCTATTTTTAAAAGCAATTAAAAAGCTACGTGATATCTCACAGCATGCTCCTGTGTCTACTGATCAAGGTGGTTACCTTCAGCTAACTAACATTTTTGATGCCAGAGATACGCAATTCTAGTTCAAGTAAGTGAATCTGAATGATATTTTATGGTCAAAAAAATACTAGAGAGCAAATAGCTCTTCCTGAGAACTACCTCAATCCACCAGGGCCAGCGTGGCTGAAAGCTGTTTTCATTTTGTCCTGTCTTGAAGCCCTGACCATGACCTGTAAGAGCTGCAGCTTCTGTACCACCCCCTTCCTTCCCAGCCCTATTTCTCCTGGGTTTTATCACAGCCCAGTGCTGAGGATTAGCAAATCAAACACGCAGCTAACATCTCTGGAGGTTTTTTTAATGTGTCCTGTCCTTCTGTAGGTGTGAGAAGAAGGGCTGCTCCCATTTCACTTGAAGATGATGCAGTACGGTGGGCAACGGCGGGTCTTTGACACGACTTGCAGCCCATATTCCAAGATAAGACACATCACAACCCATCACAGCCAAACCTCCACCAAAACCACTCTTGAATGGACCTTCCCAGACCACGATGAGCTTTGTTAGACAAAACACATGGCGATTCCTTTGTATGGACATCTGTGGTCATAGTGCAAATAAAATCGTTTAGGAAAGCCTATGGAGGTATGGCTTTTATGGGTGGTCCTTCTCTCTCTCTTGTCCCAGACCTGCTTTAGTCCCTCTTGAACTGCTTCAGGAAATTAAGCTGCCAGATTTTTTTCCACTTTCGAGGATTTAGTTTTCTGATGTCTTGTCCTCCTGCTGCAGAAGAGCAGAAATGCAGCAGCAGCTGCTGGTGGCAGAGGGAGGTTGGCAGTGGCCAGCCGTTAGGTCCCTTGCTCTGCAGCGTCCCATGCTGCCCATCCACTCCTGTCACTGCCCTAAGAAGCTGAGACTGAGATCGAGCTTTCAGGAGCACATCTACAAGCAATGCAACAAGCTTAGTTTCTGGATTTAAATAAATAGATGCCACAGGAAGCCCAACACTTCAAGAACACTTATAAGGAAAAAGGAAAAACTTGCATTAAAGTCCTGCTACTCGGATCAGGGAAAATAAAGTGCAATTTCCAAGGAATTTCTTCTCTCAGGTCACTGTTTCTGACTTGGACCAGCATCTTCTGCGATCTTCTGCGCGCGGGCAAAAAGAGTTCCTTTGGATGGGGTTTCTGGGTATATAACCTTAAAGAAAAAAAAAGAGGAGGAAAACTTCAATATTAAGACTTTTCAGATGTGCAGAAGGACTTGTGTGCCTGTTCCTTTTTGCAGTTTTCTTAGCTGGCCTCAGTAAAGACTCCCACCTCCCCCCAAACCTTCCCTCACCTCTGCCTTCAGAGGCCGAAGCTAAACATACTTGTACCATTTTTTTTCCTATTGTAAATTTCTATTGTTTCTACTTAATTTTTCTATTTTTACACAAATAGCAGTGCCATAAGATGTGTTTGCGTTACCCGTCCAGCACGCCACCTTTTTTTTGGAGGCCACGGTGGTAGGTACATCTGTGGAGCTCATCCTGTATGTGCCAGCCCAGAGGCCAGACCTGCTGTGCCGCCTGGAGACACCGGAGTGCCCCAGCTGAGGGGCCGAAAATAAGTTTTCTGGTGACTGGGTGGAAGTACATTGATTAGGTGACACCCTAAGGAGTTTCTCTTGTAAATTCTGCAGCAAAGCAACAAAGAGGATTTTACTGCAGAAAGAGTAGTTAAGAATGAGCACACCAATGCTCAACAAAAACTCCATCGATGAGCCCCGGCTTTGGCACTGCAGCCTCTTTAGACTTTTCATGCAGAACTAGCAGAGTCTAATCCCATTTAAAATGCATCCAAATTCTCAGCGGCAACCGGCAGGAAAGCAGGACAAAGCTGACATCCAGACGGCCAGCTCCGAGAGGGAACCTGGAGCTGGGACAGGGCTGAGACGCCTGAGGGTCGGTGTCTGTCTGCAGGCACCTCGCTCCGGCCAGGGCAAACTTCCAACGGCAGCAACATCGCTAAACCTTGTCCTAATTTCAGCCATCGGCTCCAATCCCGTTTCCTCTGCCTGACTGGGCCTCGTGGCCACCTTGACCTCGGTTTCCCAGTTATGAAAATAACATGAATGGAAACGCTTCTGTAGTTGCCGGGCAAATCGAGAGCAAAATTGTTTAAGAAAAAAAAAAAAGAATAAAAAAAGAGAACTATTTTAAGAACTATTTTAAGCACTGGGGCTGACTCTGTATTTACTGAGACCAAAGCAGCCTGCAGGCCATCTGTCTCCTGGAGAACTGGTCTCTGAGACTGGGCACAGAAAGATCCTCAAGCACACCACGACTTAGAAATCAGCTCCAAGACGGGGAGGACTGTTTTATTTGCTGGCTCGGGACACCCCGTCCATGGGCTGGTAATCTTCTCTTCATCCTCCCGATGAGAGCAAGCTGAAAGAGAGATCACCAGGATTTGCCCCAAATAGCTCGGGTTCCCAGTGTGGTCTGGAGCCAAAGTTTGGATAAGCATAAAAAGCTTTGGATAAGTCATGTTAGTGTAAAGGTCGGATGAGATCACTAGAGAGCTGATTGTTTACAAGCGAAGCATTATTTTCAGTTTCCACATGGGATTCTGATTTTTGACGGCTTTTTCAGGGACCGCTTCTCTCTAACATTAACAGGAGGTGTCAAATTAAAGTTTTCTTTTTTCCCCCCTACCTGTCATCATCCTCAGAAGAGTCTCATCGAGGCCAGCTCTGAAAGCCTTACTGGCTTGCACGGTTCCTAAAATATCACAGCTGAAATTGCCAGCAATTGGTGCACCCTGCTTGACTGCAAAACCGCCCTCATTTCAAGAGCACCGCGCCCTGAACACACACAGATTTTTTTTTTTTCACGCACACATCCATCTCGGGGCCGGGGTTTCGACCCCGCGGCTGTGCTGGGATTCGGAAGGAAGATCTACTAAAGCTAGGAAAAATCGACGGCGCAGAGCTGCGTGGGGAAGATGCTTTAGCAGAAGGTCCCCCCTGTCCTACGCCTTGGGGAGCATTAACCAAACCAACCCAGGGACAAACCGTCCGTTTTCATCTGCTGCACAAACGTCACCAAACGCAAAGCGGCCTGGTAGATGTCTCCTCTCCACCAGCTCCTCCTACGCTTCATGACAGGAATGCTAATAAACCCCCTGCCAATGCCCCATGGGCATAGCCCTGCTCGGATGACTTCCCGATGAACATTTTTCCTGGCTCAGTTAACTGCCCCACTCATGGATTTGTTTCATCCTGGTAACTGATTTGCTCTTCCCAGAGTCATATTCACTGAAACTGAATATTTAACGAAACCAGACATGTTTATCCAATACGGGGAGTCATAGCTGGCTGGGAGAATGTGGAAACTGAAGTGATGGAGACTGCCAAATGCTCATAAGCACTGTTAACGATACAGTGCAAGAGAAATGTCCAAAAAGACAGCTCCCAAAAGTAAAGCTTAACCCTTAGAAGGACTGAACCAGGGGAGAGATGAAGACAGGGGTTGTCACTAGCTGCTTTTCCTTGCCCACGTACAGCTGGTGGTGGCAGCTTTCACAGAGCCGAGATGGAAAAAAGCACCGAGGCCCTGTGATACTGCAAAGGTGCTTATTTCTCTTCTAAGGCAGTGGATTGCTTTAAAAGTGTGTCTTAACCCCCGGCTCTGCAGCCCCAGCAAGGCTTAGTGCTGACAGCCGACTGTGATTTACGTGGATCCTGCTCTAAACGCAGCTTCTGGGTTTCTGGCACGCCTGCCGGTGGGGCAGGAGCTTTTCTCCGGAGCTGGCTCATATAGGCCTCGGCCATGAAGTCTTCATACAATCAGCACAAAATAAAATAGAGCAAAACCTCCCACGCTGATAAAGACTGAAACTAGTAATCATCATAGAGTCAGGAGAGGGAATTTAGAGATAATTACACTATTAGAAATGTCATTCCAGTGACACATGTATATGAGAACTTGAAATTAATACATACCCACTTCTGGATATTTTCTTTTCATTTGATGAAAGGCCTCCGAAAGCTGCAGAAGGGCTTAAGAACAAGTCGCTAAAGGGAGGTGAACGTCCTCAGGATCTCGAGAACATATGTCAAAAGCTCTGTGAAGGCTGGGAGAGCGCAGGAGCAAAACCACGCACCAAAAACTTGTCTTTGAGCAAAATCAGGCTCTGACCGGGCTGAAGAGATGCCAGCCAGGCCGTCTGAGCTCCAGGGCCAGTTCTGCTGACCTTTTTGCACTGAAAATCAGAAACTGAGGGTGACTGGCGTTGCTTAAAACAAGATTACAGGTGTCTTGAATTAAAGTGGTGGGAATCAGTGACTGCATTTGAACACCAGCCTTAATTTTTTTGGCCAAGTGTCTGCCCGTGTTCAAACATCTCCCCCCTTGCGTGCTTAAAGCAAAAAATGAAAAACATTTTGGTGCGGATGAAGGGCAGGAAGTCTTTAGAAAGGGGAAACGACTTCAAGTGAGAAATTCCCCTTTCAAACATCTCATACTTACAAGTCTTTTGAGCTGGCAGCTACAAGGGTAGTTTTTGAAAGAAATACTGCCTGCTGGGCTAAATCAGGTTGCTAGAATAGGCGTAAGCAATTTTAGTGACAGTGTACTCCTTCACAGGTTACTGGTGCTAAGTGCGGGGCAGAGGAGGGTTGGGTGGCTACAAAACACTCAGCATCTCCTCCTGCTCCCATTCCTCTGCTTTAGTTTTGTGCCAGAAAAGTGCATTACCTGTCTCCCTTGGAAACATGTCCCTATGGCAACATGTAGGACTATCTTGATGCAGACATGCTAGTGCTTTGACGGCCCGTTCTTTTTGTAACGCTTCTTACGGCAACATCCTGAGATCGTCAGAAAGATGATGTCAGATCGCCCGTGTCCAAGACACCATTTGGATGATTTTCTACCGAGAACTTGTTTTTTGCAGCCTTTCACTCTTCTAGCTCTTCAACTCTCACAACTGCAATTTTATCTGAAATGGGTTGCAAAATGTATGTATTTGCCTTGATCAGCAAAAATCCGTAACCTCAAACGAGATGTTTTTGACAAGACCCACTTTCCGTAAAGCCACACTGCCAAGTATCACATGCTACTTCTGTGGTTCTTTCTGCACTGAATCCCACATTGGCTCTTCCCTTGTTTTGTTCAGATGCTAACAAAGTTCACTCGGACCTACACCACCAACATGATGAATTTCTAGCTACACATGGTTACTTGGATTACCATTGTTATCATTTTTTTCCACTCAGTTGGGAGTAAACGTGTTACATCTAAGCACATCATAAATTTACCAATTAAAAATACCCTGCGCGCTGCTGGCTTTGGATGATAAGAGGGAGTGTATGTGTACGCAGGGTGATAATAGCCTTGAGCTCCATGAACTACAGTCAGGACTTCCGATTTCAAAAGCATAAAACTCCTCCCCGAGGGCAGTCACCAGCCACAGCCGACAGCTCCAGGCTACGTCCTAGACATCCATAGGGTCCAGAAAGGTTGAGACCCTTTGGAGTGACACTTGCGATGAAACCTGTCACAGCTGGGCTTCTGTTGCGCACAAAGACATGACAGCACAAGGTACAAGGGTGGTCTTTGTTTTCATCCCTACTGAACAGAGCCACACGACCAACATTTCACATGAAAAAAAGGTTAAAAAAGAAACCGTGGTCTGTGACACCAAGATGTTCTTAAACCTTCTTTCATTAAATAGCACAGCCGCTATTGAGGTAATCTTCTCTGATCTACATTTTAAAGCTCCCAAGCTTCCAGAATTGTTTATTCCTTCCCAAGAACAAAGGCCGCTTGGAACCTTTTTCCCACGGAAGGAAAAGTCAGGTGTGGATGAATATTGACAGCAATGAAGTCGTACATTTGCATGTATGCCCTTCGAGACAGCGCAGGGGCACTTTGCTCAGATGTGCCCTCCTGGTAGGTCCCCAGAGGCTCTCGTTGTCTGTGAGAAGACTGGGAAAATAAGGAAGCGCTGTCTGTGCTGCCAAAAACAAGAGGGTAGAAAGGAATAATGGAAATTATGATTTGGGGCTCCAAGTCCTACAAGCTATAGTTATAGTTGAGAGTTTCTCTCTCTTATAAATCAGAAATTACAAATCTCTTTGGAGACCCTTTCTTGAAGGTGGGAGGCTAGCGTTAAACTCAAGCCCGGTACTTACCCAGCCGATCCACTACACAGATCCAACTCATACAACAGATGAAAAAGAAGTCCTATGGTTTTTAGTTGCAGCAGGATGCATTCCATTCTCAGTTTCTGCTCCTTTTGTCCCAACTGTCTGTCAACATTAAGGAAGACAGAAAGAGTATGCAACTGCGCCGGGAATGATTAGACTTCAGAACAACCGAGCTAAAGACAATTGATTTCTATTTTACATAAGACTGGGAACAGCTCTGCACAGTCATGGCAATGGAAACTTTAAAATATTTTCTGTATTTATAATGGAGTTTAAAAAAATATTCCTTCTGGTTTGTTCCATTTTTTCTGTGCTCCTCTTCCTGTTAATGTTCATACCAAGAACCATTGTGAAACCCCTCTGGTATCATCAATCCGTAAATACGGTTTATCATTTCTAGAGCTATACACGCATGCACACTTCAGGTTCCTAATTAGGCAGGAAAAATGTCAGACCCGTAAAAAGCAAAACACAGCCCGTTACGTGCTGGGTGGCAGAACCACAGGGAGGCGGTGGGAGGCTGTGAGCTGCCTGAAGATCGGCGTCCTGGCTGCAGTCGGGAACGACAGATGGTGTTTGTCAAGAGGATAGAGCCTTCCCTTCTTAGTTTACCATGGAAATATCACAGTGGAGAAAACTATCAACATTCACTATTTTATCTAACAGGTTTAAGAAATACATCCCACAGGAAAAAAAGGCAGAATTCCTACTGGAAAACACACCGCCAGAGGCAGCTGGAAATCCCAATTAAAAGATGCAGTTTTGTTTATCAAGAGCCATTGTCAGCCATTGCATGCATTTTATTTTCTCATTAAGGAAATGCACTGAGCATATGCAGAGATTACATTCAATATTTACTGTTACAGAACAATCAGAAAATAAAGGTACAATCAATACGTATTTCCTGCAGCAGAAAAGATTGAAGGAACCGATTTCAGCTGAGAATGAAATGAAAAATGTTCAAACCAACTTAAGTGATTTTTAGACAGATGAGATATTTAAGTCTAAATTAACATTCTGAACCAAGAGGTTGCATTGTTGCAATCTTTATATTCAACATCTTGATCACATTTGTGCCTAGCAATAAGCACAGACCAGAACCACCTTGTCTGAGAGCCCATTTCGAACAAAACCCCAGAATAGTCTCAGTCTGTAGCCACAATCTACACGAGATGATGCAGGGTCCAGACAGAGGAAAGCATACAATAAAACAAGGAGACAGTTTGGTCCATGTGACAGGCAACAGCTACAAGGCAGGTTAGGGTTATACTCTATGTGGAGGTTTCAGTGATAATTTCACTTGAAGAAACTTGCTAGAGTTTGCAGCCTTAATGAAATTGTTATGAATGTGCAGAATTCTATGACACACTGCCTGGAATTGATTTTTCAAAGAATTATACTGAAAAAAAGTCACAACACAAAGCTAGTGGAAAAACTACTTTGCCACATATTTTGTGAGTTCCACAAACGACGACGAAATCTTTTTCCAAATGGGCAACTAAAACTAGAACTTGAAAGACCACCTCTACTTCAGTGACACCAGCTGGACTTTAAGCCAGTCCTATGCGTGTTGCGTGTCAGAGATTAGACCAGATCATCGCAGCTGGACATCAAAATCTACAACTATCCCTCATCTGCTTGTCTGTCCCTCTGAGTTTTGAATCGAAGGAGGTACCACCCTGCTTTCCAATATCATAGACCCAAGACCCTGCTTAGCGCTATCACATTGTGCATCACGTCACTTCTTGTCTTACCTAGTTTCAACATAACCACTTCAAAAGACCGTCTGCCTACTAGCTAGTGAGGAACAGTGCCTTCTGTGACGTGGCCCATTCTGGATCATTTACTGGGTAAGACTGCAATGAATGGGATTATTGAAAATGCTGATTTAGTTCCTTACCTCTCTAAAGATCTCCAAGTAATTTCATTCACTTTGCAAAATGAAAAGAATGTATAAACCACCACAGATCAACTCAATCACATCATTGAAGGGGGAGATATACATACTCTTACTCTCAAAGAATGAAGCTTAGGACAGCGAAGAATTAACTACCTAGTTGAAACTGCAAGAAGAATTTGGACAAACAAAAGTATTATTACTCCAGTTATAATGTGCCTACAAGACAGGGATTAACCACTTGTTCTCAAAACCAGGAGTAGAGATAGAACAAGCTGATCTTTGGAGTGAGCTTACCAGTTCAAAACAACTTCCAAGCTCTTTTTTTTTTTTTTTTCCTTCTTCCAATGTTGTGGTAAGATTTTCAAAGGATCAGAAAAGAGAACACTAAAAGGTTTCTTTTTCCAGGAAATATACGTAATATAACACACCTCCATGCACTGTTCCCTTAATGACCTTCTCTTCCCAGCTTGTATTAATAAGAAATCATCTTTATTTCACGTTTTCTGGCTTTGTCCAGTTCAAAAATGTTCTCTGAAAGACTAATTTGCTTGCTAGAATTTTCAGTCACTTTGTGCTTGAAAATTTTAGCTTGCTTTTGAATGGCTGCCAACAGTAAACAGCATTTGGAAGATACTGGTCCTTTACCCTACTACAAGGCTAACTGCAGCTAAGATTTCTCCTCCTCTTTATACATACTATCTAAATTGTAGGAGAATGTTACATACTCGCACAATCAACCCCTCACGATAAACAAGAAGAGGGCAGCATTTCTTACATATAGGTCAAGACATTTAGCAGATGGAACAATTTTTACCTGAACACGTCACGTCTGCCTACTGCTTTTTGCCTACCGAGAAACAGGGAACATGGAGTAACACGATTAGGAAATATAATCATCCCTTTCTAAGAAGGCAGACTTGTTGCTTCAGGGTACTCCTTTTTTCCCCCCTCACGTCAGCTTCAACAGCGGGTGCCACAGCAAGGTAAAGATGAGGAGAGAGACGTAGCTCGAGGCGGTGGTGACTCTTGAAGCCAGGCTTTTTGCGTTGCAGTTGTTTGAGTAGCAGCAGTGAACGCTCACTCCAGGCGCTCTGGATCCGTCCCTCCTTGCCCGCTCGCAGAAGGACCTGAACGAACAGGACTTCATGATGCCACCTAGAACAGAGCCACATTGAACCCAAACGGACCTGCATGTCCATGGTCACCTGCTCCTGTCTGCATCCCCTCGGCATGAACCTGACCATCCAATACCGAGCAACAACATTAGGTTTGGCTGTTCCGTACAAGTAAATGAATACAATTGCATCAGATTGCAGCACACTAACGAGCTTCCACTTAAGTTAAATAATTGTAACTTATCTTAGATACAGCCGATGCACCTTAAATATCTCTGAAGGTGCTCAAGCGCAGTGGCTTGTGAGCTTCTTTTCCTTCCTAATTTCCAGGTAAGTCATTTAACTTAAAAATGACAGATTTAAATAAGAAGTGGGCAATACTTAAAAAGCTTTTTTACAGCTTTCACGTGGGGATACGGCTGATCATCATGGCCCACTGACAAGCCTGAACTGTTTGTGACTACTTACTTGCTTGTCCTCTAATGACCGCGCACGCATCTGAATGCCCTGGACATTGCTGGGCTCCTTGTCTGTTACAGTCTTCATCACTAGAACCTACGCAGGTGTAACACTGCAGTGCTTCGCCTGGCGTTGGGGAAAAAAAGACCACTTATAACAGTAGCATTTAGAGTTTACAAAAAACATTTCAAAATATCAGCTATGCACTCTTCCTAGTTTTGTTTGAAGCATGTGCAAAAATTGCAAGAAGGTTTAAAAAATATCTAGATTCTGCAAACCTTACCAATTTTTCTTTTTTTTAGAAGTGGTCCAGATACCCATTTTAAAGATATTTTAAAAAGCCATTTATTATTATGTTGTTACAATTTGCCCCTAAAATAATCCAAGAATATCTGATGTTCTGTAATTGCATCCACACCTTCCTGTAACATTTTCAGAGCAGAGTCCACTGTAACAATTTGGAGTACCACGGCTTTTCCCCCCTCCGTCGTGGTCTTTGGTCAACAGTACCATGAAAAAGTACATTGTAAATACATAAAATCTTACTTTGATCCGTATTTCATTTTCCCCTAAAGTATCAATTCAGCTGCAAGGCACAACAGTGTTTTCTTAAGAGTTTTGTTTTTGTTTAAACATTACAACCATAACTCAATCCTCTTTCTTTTCCTTGGTTCAAACCACTTGTCAGAAGCAAGCATGGATTTGAAATACGTTTAAAATACCATACTTCAGACGTGCAGAACAGAAGGCACACTTGCTGTCCACCAGGACAGGTGCGTTTAAATTTGTTAGCATACATATTCATGTTCACATTACTTAGCAGAGGTGAAATTCTTTTCTGAAATTCTTTTCTGAAACGAAACCAACCCGGGAGAGAAGCCCAGAACGGCCAAGAGGCTGAGCCACGCCTAAAGTAGGAAATGAAAAAGAAAGACAAAAGGAAAGAAAAGGGAGTTGACTTACTTTTGAGCACAAAAAGGGAGCTGACAAGAACCAGGCTGAAGACTGTCCGCATCATGGAGATACAAGAGATGCACCATTAGCCAAAGAAAGCAGTTTGTTTGCTATTAAAGCCTTAACGCTTATCTTAGATACCTAATCCTCTGCAGGGGATAACTTATGGGATAAAGAGGTGTGCGAGAATGCTACTTATCTAGCTTATTCTGGTTGTACTTCTAATCACACGCAGTACATCTCCACAAACCCTGCAGGCAAATTCTTCCAGTAGCAGGAAGAAGAAAACGTATTCACCTCTCAGTGACAGATATGCTCAAAAGCCACCAGCCCATCACCGCATGCCACGGCCTCCAACTCATGCCAACGGTCTCGTTACATTTGCCCATGGGATTTGCTGGATCAGGGTCAGAGTATTAAACATGTTGGAGGATTAAGTCTATGCTTGAGACCTGACTGGCCCAAATCTAGCATATATATATATATATGTATTTCTAGAGAGAGCAAGATATAGACATGGATCTGCGCGCACAAGTAGTACATTCTTGTGACCTACGGAGTGCCCCAAGCAGCGACCCATGAAGTGCTTTCTGTGAAGGAATTCATCAATAAGAGCTGCGGTATCTGGCACTGCACATGAAGTAAGCAAGTGAAGTACATAAAATAGAGCCGTACTTATCTTCAACTTTCAACGAAAAAATTTATTTACAATAGAGAATTTCATTTAAGTGACATGCATTTTCATTTTTTTTTTCCATTTTAAATTTTATTTTACAAATCAGCAAATGCAGATAAAGTTTACACTCCTTAAGGCAAGAGTCCCCATGCAAGTAATACATGTTTATATTAAATCCAAAAGACATCCAACATGGGAACTCATGTACAAAGGGAAGGCTAGGATCAGCAATTTGTAATTTCTTAGAGAACTTGACAATCTCCCTGATACAGGAACTTTGAGATCAACTTGCTATGAATTATACTATGAAAATGCAAACAATAGCAAGAAATTCTGATAGTCATCTTAGTACTGCATACAATTAAATCAACTTTATTTAGAAAGAAAATACAGTAGTGCATACGAAAAAGTGAAAATATAACCTGTCCACATAAATGTATGGACATCAGTGTGCCAATGGTCATATTGCACTCAATATCGAAGTCCAGAAATTTGGTTAAAAGTTAGCTTTTCCCCATTTTGGCAATCAGTTCATCACAAATCTTTGTTAATTCTTCTATCTCTTTATTCTGGAAAACAAAAGGCAGTATTAAGTATTATGAAAAACACTGTTGCATTGAGGTGTGTGGGGTTTTTTAACTACCAAACCTTTAGGAGAAGTGTGGGACAATTAATTTTTCTCCAATACTGAAAATATAGTATCTATATACAGAAAGAGATATATATGCATACATAGTACAGCTACATGTAGTGCATTCAAACAATATGCTTACTTATTTCCACATACAGCTCCTCTGACTTCAATAAATACAATTTAGCACTAAAGCAGACAGCTTTATAGCAGTCATTCCTAGCACATGCTAATAATATATACTTTAAACTTGTTTCTGGGCTGCACCTATATATTTTCACCCTGTTTTCCCGGGGCTCCAAGCAAGGATGAGCTGTGTTACACTGAAAACAAGCTCCTTTGCTGAGCTAGGGAACATGAGATATAAATAGGGATTTCCTACAGTCACTTGTGCCCTCAGCTGCACAGATCTGTATCTGAGCGCTTTGTCTACGTTAACAGCAGAGGCACATAAGCTAAAACTGAAAAGGGAAACTAAAACTGAAAAAAGAACTAAAACAAGCTCTTAAACCTGAAGAACTAAAGCAAACCAAGGATCCTGCCAGGTACACAGGTGCACACCGAGCTTTGACCGAGTCTGAACCTGCCCCGAGCGCTGGCCGGTGGCTGAGATGGGTCCATTTGCCTGAACTGCCCGGTGCCCACAGCTGATTTTGTTATGAGTTGGGCAACGCTGCTCTCCCTGGGGCCGGGGAGCTGCCGGGCCAGCTGGACGTGAGGAGCTGGAGAGGTCCTCGGGCAGATCTTGGCTGCGGTCTGAGCTCCAGAGGAGATGCAGCCACCCTGGGGAAGTTTCACTTAACTTTGGTCATCCCGTTTGGTCTGCGTTAAAAGAGCTGAATTTACCTTTTGTTCCAGTGTTCGTTCCAATGCGTCCACTTTCAGCTGCTCTTTACGAAGGCTGGCCTGATACGCTGCCTGCTCTTGCTGAGCCTTGCCTCTCACTTGTGCAATTTCAGCATTGGCTCTAGAAAAACACAGATTTTTGTCACGTCAGGCTCTCCACAGGAAAGGACGGTGGGTACCGCGGGATGGACTGCATCTGAACAGATGGGTGGTGAGCGCAGGGCTACTTTCTGCGTGTCTTTGAAAGTATTCTGAGACTTGGCCCTAGAGACTTTTCTTGACTCCCTCTCTTGCTCAGCAGAGGCTGCGAAGTCTTTCTTAATGTCTGTGTCGGTCCCTCCCTGATCCTCTCAGACATCTGTGCTGGGGTCATAAATATCACTTAGGTGGAGGTGTCTTATGGAAGTTTCCAAATCTGATCTCCTGTTCTTACGGACTAGACTCGCAGCTGGGCCAACAGCTGGAAAGCAAATCCAAGTATCACTTGGGTTTAGGCACTGATCAATCCTAGTGACATTTTAGAGACATCTCTTGGGTCTAGGGGACTGTAATATGAGTCCTGAAGGTAATCCCTAGAAATCCTTACTTGGTTGTTTCATGGAAGCACAGAAAAAAAAAAATAATTGAAAAAAAAATCAACCGGAGCTGCCTGTCTTAAGCCACAATCAGATGTTCACTCCTTAACGGTGGCTTAAGGCGTTACTATCCGTGCACATCTGGCACGATCTTTTGTGCAACTATTCCTCGTCGTCCTCAGCACAAGTTGGGCTGATCCAGCTTAGACAACTGGATGTTACCAGGGAGAAGCCTCCTGACTGATTCTGCACCGAACCAGCTGAGCAGCACTGACGTGTCCTGTCCTGCTGACTGAGGCAGGGGCAATAATACAGCCCAGGGGCAACGGCAAGTCTCCGGGGGCAGGAATACCGGCTGTGGGTGCAAATATCTGAGCACAACCCTCCATACCTGCAGAAACCTAGCTAATGGCTTCTTTCTTGATCTTCCCTGGAAAATCACGGAATCATGGAATTTTCAGAGTTGGAAGGGACCTCTAGAGATCATCTAGTCCAACTCCCCTGCTGATGCAGGAATGCCTAGAGCACATTACTCAGGACTGCATCCAGGCGGGTCTGGAAAATCTCCAGAGAAGGGGACTCCACCACCTCCCTGGGCAGCCTGTTCCAGTGCTCTGGCACCCTCACCGTAAAGAAGTTTTTTCTTAGGTTTGAATGGAACTTGCGATGTTCCAGCTTGTGCCCATTGCCCCTCGTCCTGTCCCTGGGAACCACTGAAAAGAGTCTGGCTCCATCCTCCTTCAACCCACCCTTTAGATACTTCTAAGCAAGAAGAAGGTCTCCCCTCAGCCTTCTCTTCTCCAGGCTAAAGAGTCCCAGCTCTCTCAGCCTTTCCTCATAAGGGAGGTGCTCCAATCCCCCAGTCATCTTTGTTGCCCTACGCTGGACTCTCTCCAGCAGTTCCCTGTCCCGCTTGAGCTGGGGAGCCCAGAACTGGACACAGTATTCCAGTTGTGGCCTCACCAGTGCCGAGTAGAGGGGGAGAATGATCTCCCTCGACCTACTGTCCACACTCTTCCCTATGCAGCCCAGGATTCCATTGGCCTTCCGGGCGACAAGGCCACATTGCTGGCTCATGGATAATTTACTATCTACCAGGACCCCCAGATCCTTCTCCTCAGAACTGCTTTCCAGCAGGTCCACCCCTAGCCTATATTGGTGCCTAGTATACGTTAAAGAAATACGTTAAAGAAACATGAAGACATTTGATAAAGATAGAAATTTAAGGTGTTCTATATGGTCAGGAGCTGGAAGAAACACCAGCACATTAGAGAAATTCTCCTTAGGGCATTTCATTCCCCCCTCCGTCACAGAGCAGCCCGTGCTCTGCGTATTGAAGGAGCGGATTTGGGAGGCAAGGTCCAGCCACAGGAACCCTCCTGCAGCATGAACTCCTGTAAAGAGATGTGTACAATCCATTACCTGTCCAGTTTTTCCTCAGCGTGAATTTTGAGTGCTTGATACCTCTGCTCCTCCTTCTTTACTCGTGATAAATATTCCTGCGCACATTTCTTCAACACTTCTTCATTCTTAAATGAGAAGATTACGTTAAAGTTAATCCAAGAGATTGAAGTGTAGGACAGACACCTATTTGCGGGAGTCACATTCAGATATTTTAAGGGCTGCAGTCTACGGACACCCCCCCACGGAGGCCATCTGAAGCACTATTACACAATGCAGAGCTCTACAATTCTTCTGTTTGCATTTGGTACACGGCTGCAATCCTTCGTCTGAGGATTACATTATGTCACGCCACAAGCCAGCCCTGACACGAGCTCAAGTCCCGCGGTTATGTGACATCTATTGGAATCGCAGTGGCACAGATGGGAGCAAGTTGCTCTTGTGCAGAATCTTCAGCTTTTTTAAGCCAAAAAAGAAAGCACGAATGAACATTCAGGTTCTCCCTCCAGCACACTGCCGTCTAACGTAGTACATCAGATTCAACTGGGACCAAAGACGTGCCCTCTGTGAAGCAGCACTGGTCCACATGAGAGGGGACTTTAACACGACCCACCTTCCGAAATCCCTCCAACACTTCTTTCATTTTTTCGTATCTCCTGAAAAGATCTGCCAGTGATTTCTCCACTGAGTTCAGATCTGCCAAAGCTTGTTCCTTCTCCACTATCAGCTGCTGAACAGTGTGATGGGAGACAGATTTCTCTCTCTGTTCATCCTCTGTTAGAAAGAAGAGAGGGGGAGGAAAAAAAGCAATTTTCAGAAGGATTGTAGTAGCAAGAACACTGATTTCACTGTCATCTGTGGTTTCTACTATACTGTGCTCTACATTGTGCATTCGTAAGCTTGCAGGATCCAGAAAAGTCATTTTTATATAAAGACACAATCCTGTTTTGGAAAAAGGTTGCTAAATACAGGGATATTTAAATATTTTGATGTTGGGGAAAAAATGTGAATAGATCTCTGTACTGATGATTTATTTCACTCTGAACTCAGCTGTTCCCATGAAAAAGGCAGGTGCCGGATTTCCCGTGTTTGCCTGAAGATGCACTCGCTGAAGGAAAGGACATTTTTGCATATTACTAGCACTGACAATAAATTATTTGCCATTGCTGATATGTGCTTGTCATCGCTTGGCATCTCTTCTCATCCTGTACAAATAAGGCACTTTGTTTAATGGAATTCAACTCAAATTCTTCCCTTGGAAAAAGCGTTTTGCAAATTCTCATTCTTAGGACTACTGTAACGAGTGCCAGAAAGGAAATCTAACGTTAGACAGACTTTCTAAGTTCTGGTCTGCAGAAAATATCTTCCACGCTTCTCCTGTATATAGTTAAATTTGAGGCAGGGATGGTGGGAAGAACACAACCGGAATCCAAATCCATATGGAAGAGAACTTTTCAAAGGAATTGACCTAGTAATGACTTGGAATACCCATATAACGCTGGAAGAGAGGGTCAGGCCTTGCCTTCCAAAATGCTTCACTGTTTGTTTCATATCCTAAAATATGGTTCTCTGCTCACGTTTTAAGGGCTACTTTGAATGATACCGAAATGAAAACCAACCCGCAAAACACAGCAGTTTTATATTGCCATTTTCCTTTCTCTATGACAGAAACTAAAATAAGGTAAGAAGTTCTCCCATGTAGGAAGTACAAGGCATTTCAGAACCTACAACTTTTCATTCAGGCCTTTATAGTTTGAAGTATAAAGAACCAAACAAGAGTTTATTTTTTTTTATTTGAATAGAAGTCTTCATCTGAATGAAGTATTTCATAGCGCTGGCTAGCTCTGAAATGTCAAAGTTGATACTGTTGATTCCCAAACTGAGATTAATCTCTTCCTTTTGCATATTCAATCCTTTTACGTGCTTTTTTGCTAGCCTAACTAAACCCAGAGCAGCGACGCTGCCACGCCGCGCGTCAGCTCATGTTGGCTATGTTCTGCGCTCCTCTGCCCACCCCCTGACACCCCTCTTGCTGGGACAGAGCCTGACCTGAGGTTATTTTGCTCTACGCGACGGAGAAGACGAAAAGAACCAGAGAAGCTCTCAGGACCTGCACTGAGCTTGCAGCACTGGAAGTTGTAACGCCTTATTTTACCGGTGAACAAACACCTTTGATATGGCAGAAATGAGAAACCCAGAGCCCTGTAATGCCACATCAGTTTGATAACATTTAACGTTTTATTAAAAATAAACATTCTTTTCTATTGTGCCTTCTTAAAGACACTCAGTGATAATCTGCAATGTCAAAATGAACATATTCTCAAGTAAAATGAGAAAACCATTTGTCATCCTTTATTTTTCTAAATCTGAGAAGTTGTCACCTTGTGTTCCAGCACAAGACTTGTTTAATCACGCTGGCAATTACACACGGTCTAGCTTAATTCCACAGCACTTACTGGCAGGATCCCGTTCTTTGGCACAACCTCTGTTGTCGCAGCTCCATGCAGGGGAAGGGATCCATTTGCATGATCACGTAATGTACTTAAACGTATTTAATGTCACAACTTTACCTTTTCTGAGACCGCTGCCTGCTGTATTTTAGCAATTTCCTTCTGATTTGTTTCTAGGGCAATCTAGAAAGTTAGTAATTCATGGTTCCCTCCCTCGCAACTACCGAGCTCTTCCCGTTCCCCCCAGCCCTCCTCTCTCCTCAGCTGGACCAGCTCCTCATGCACTCATCCCCAGCCCCACTGCAACTGGCACATGGGAATTTGGGAATGCCCAATACTCCTCTTCTCCTCTCCCTTCCACTACATGCTAGAGGTGTCCATGGACCAGGGAGTGAGCTGGGGCCCTCGTTAGGTGTGTGGCTACTCTTCTTGTCACAGAATCACCGGGGTTGGAAGGGACCTCTGGAGATCATCTAGTCCAACCCCCCTGCCAGAGCAGGGTCACCCAGAGCAGGTTGCACAGGATGGCATCCAGGCGGGTTTGGAATGTCTCCAGAGTCGGAGACTCCACCACCTCTCTGGGCAGCCTGTGCCAGTGCTCTGCCACCCTCAAAGTCAAGAAGTTCCTCCTCATGTTTAGATGGAACTTCCTATGGTCAAGTTTGTGCCCGTTACCTCTTGTCCTATCACTGGGCACCACTGCAAAAAGACTGGTGCCATCCTCATTAGACTCCAAGGGGAAAACAGGAATTGATATTGGAGAAGGGAGTGACATATAAATTGAAAAGAGGGAAAGTTTCCAGCGAGCTTTAGGAAAGGGGCATCTGATAATCTCCAGTAACAGTTAAGATACCTTTAAACCCAAAGTGGTTAAATACTACAGCAAACAGAAACTGGCATCTGGCTGGAGGGGACTGGAAGAGCTCTGTGATATTTTCTGAAACTATGATTTAACTTTAATGAAAAAGCTGCTTAGTGGGAACTGTGCTGAAAATAGTCTGCCAGTCAAATCTTAGTTCAGCAGTTAGTTACTTATTTCTAAACATATTTATGAGGTTATGCAATTAAAATATTTTAATTGAATGGCTTCTTATGTCTGCAACACACACTGTCCACGGCTCACCAACAATAACAACAGTATGCCCAGGACTAACACTATCCAAATTGACAGAATCAGAGCACCACCACAGCAGATCCGCTTTCGGGATCAGTATGACTTACACTACTTAATGGGAATGCAGCGAACGGAGAACAAAAGCAAAAGAAACTGAAAATGCAAAATGCTGGTGTGAAAGTTGGTGAAAAGCTTTACTTACCAGGCTTGCCTGTTTTGTTTTTGCAAGCAAATAGCAAGAAGCAACAAAAACGGAAGCAAAACAGAAAATCAGGAATTGTTAGGAAAGCAGAAAATAAGTAATGCAACAACCTGTAACGCACAAAGCATTTTGTTTGTTTTTCATAATGAGAACTTAATTATGTATTCAAACGTACAAGTATAAGGATACATTTTTTAACAGGAAAAAAAAACCCTCAACATTACAAATCCATCAATAAAAAGGAAATCCAAGACAGGGATTTCGGAAGGGAACTGTGGGTGGCTGCGAGCGAGGTGCGTGCCAGGCTGGGGTGCAGTGAACACGGGGGTTACGCAGGCTCCGTTCCGTAGGGCCGGCAGTGCCACGCGGCCGCGGGCTGCCCAACTTGGGCAGCCGGCAGCAAAGCAGTAGCATAAGCAGCAGCATAGCCTGGAAATTCTGGGTTGGGTTTTTTTTTTTCTCCTCCCCCCTCCTCAATATAAACAAGAACGGGTTAGGGGCTGAGGCAAGTGTAAGAAAAAAGGGAAAAAAGTTAAAGCACCAGTAAAAAAAAAAAAAAATGCAAAGAGACACTAACAGGGATCTATACACCGACAGCTTGCAAGCGCTGGCTGTACAGAGTACGGCACGAAACTAATTGCGTAAGCTAAGTCGGGTAATAATCGGGTTCTATATTTATATGACAGCAAATACTAGACCTGCCAGCCCTTGAAGGCAATTACTGCTTCCAATGCATGTTTTCAGTGCCTTTGTAGGCAAACATATACAACCGTATATTGTTAAAGTGGAATATTTTCAATAGTCATTATATATACATGGCACAACCTCTGAAAAGCTGAGCAGGACCCATCAACCGCACTGAATATTCATTAAAGGGATTTGTGAAATTGGTTCGCTTGTAATGCCCTCCTAACAGGGCTGTGTAAATAGCTCAGAAGGGTTAAATCGTAAATAGAAACAGCACAGGCACTTCGTTGGGTACAGCGCATGTTTTGCTTTAGCAGTAAGACATTATTGCGATACTAATTCCGAGATGTCTATGCAAACAGCACACAGACAGGCATTTTCCTCCACAACACGGCATTTGCATGAGTGAATTCCTTTATCAGAAGGCACAGTAATGTACAACAAACGACAGGAGAAAGTGGGACAATTAGGTCAAAAATTTACATTAAATGCAGGGAGAAGAAGCCTCGCATTTAACGTATGACCATGCTGTATAATTTGCATACTGCTCTAATTAACACATGCTGTCTGTGTCACTGTTGCTGTTTCAGTTCCTTTGCAAACGGACAGCAAATTACATTATTTATAGTCATAGCTCTTAAAAACTTGCCAAAGATCATTTGAAAGACTCTGACTGATATTCTGAATTTGAAGTTTAAAGATCTTTCTATTTCCTCGGCGGTCAATGGCCTGATGCTTTAATGATCCTTGATTTCTTTGCAACAAGAGGAAATGGCAATTGTAGAATTTACGGTGTACGCCATGGCTGTGCCTTTGCCTTAGGACCCTTATTCTATACCTCCTTGTTGCACGGTGGTCTCACAATTTGAATTTTTTTTTTTTTCCAAAATCTGTTTCGCAAAAATAGAATTTGAATTTGTTATCAAAAAGAAACTGCTGTTGCTAACTACACGCGGATGCTTGGGGAAAAAAGGACAGGTCCTGTGTTTGTACACATGAATGGCCAGGTTCAGGGACGAAGCCATACCAGAGTATGTTTCCTGTAAAACCAAAAACGAATGGTCGCCCCTATCTTAACACTTGGGTGATGAGAACGACAGACATTATGTCAGAAGGCAGGCAAATTTGCTCAGCTGTACGTACAAAAGGCAACAGAGGCATAACACCATAGAGAATGAAGCCAAGCATATTATTATCATCTATTATTCATTACTATATATTTTATTATATAATCATATGGTTATGTAAATATATAATTACATAATTAATATATTTGTTTATTTATTTTTTTATAATAACATTTGTTTATTTATTTTCAGGCTCATTTTTCCCTTGACTTGAAAGGAGGTGGGGGTGTGTCCCAAAGGCTGAGAAATGCAGGAAGGCAGCAAAAGCACCAGACGTTAAACTAACTCCCCCCACTCTCTTTGGGCAAAAATAAGCAAATTCACTACAAATGTATGTAAACACAACTCAAGCACTAATTTAAAAAAAAAAAAAAAATTTAAAAGAAACCAAAAATTTGGGGGGTCACACAATACTGAGTGTATAGGAGGGGACTGCTCATTTTAAAAGGGACAAACCAATATGGTATGTTGACAGCTGTAATTAAAATCTTTCCCTGCTGAAAACCTGTTAGAAAGATGCAGGTATGCCAGTTGTGTTCCCGGCACACTGTACTCTCTGTGCCAGCTCTCGCAGGGGGAGTAAGAGGAATAATTTCTTTTCTTTTTTTATTTTTCAATAAACACAGCGCAAACAGGCTGGATTCAAAACGCTCCCTGCTCGCAGATACCACTAGCTAGGCCAGCCTTTCTCCTGCACCCCACAGCCCAGATTTAACTCCGAGGTCCCTCCTAATGGCTTTTAACAACATTTCACACTTCTCTGCTGCTTTACTCCAGCTTGTCCAGATGAGCTTGGTCCTGCTTTTTCACCAGCCACTGCTGCTTTTTTCCTGCTCTTCCCAGCAATTTTGGCCATGGAGAACCCACGACCCTGCTCGGCCGTTCGCCTTTTTGGGAGACAGCTCGAGCTGAAGCAGTACAGGGCAGCACGAGGCACCGGCGCTTTCTAGAGCCAGACTAAGAAAAAAAGCTTTGGAAATCTTATGAGGAGGCTTTAAAATCACATCCCAGGGGCCAGACCTCCGGCGCCAAGGAAGCATGCGAGTCCTGCAACCTCTGGTTTTGAAATGCTACTGCACATGGCGTTTTTCATTTGTGGGGCATGCTGTTAACGAAGGTGTTTTCTAATCGTTGTGAGGCAAAGCGTATCATAATTTAGACCTTAAAGGAGACCTCTACATCAGTAAATCACTGGGGAGGTGGACTGGGGCACTCATAATCTCTTAGCTGGGATTGGAGTTAATCTAGGTTTTGGTCTGACCAATGCACTCAGCACGGATAATCCCTGTTGTTGTAAAGAGCTAAGTTTGGTCTCTCCCATTAAACGGTTGGGAGCAGATGACTAAAGGGGGTTTAGGTCATTGAAAGTCTCTCCCAGAGATACCCATGAATCGCGGGAAACATTTAAACATGTTTCCTATGGGACCGTTTGCTTCGATGCAGAAGAAAAAGCCCTGACCTTTCTGTATTACCTGGACTGCCTTGGGGGCTACTTTCGGTCAGACGAAGCCCTAGCTTCCCATCACAACCTGGCAGCGCACGCTGGTGTCCTCAGTGCGCTCACAATTCCCAGCAGCATCAGCAGAGGTAGCTAGCACCAAAATGAAGCCCAGAGACTTCAACTACGTTTCTAGGCTCTCTTCAGAAAATCAGAGGATAGCATCTTTCAGAGTAGAGACACCTACCTATCATCTGAGCAATCGTCTTCTCATATTCTGAAACTATTTTCCTGTAAGAGGGAAAAAAAAAGAAAAGCTTTTGGCAAACATCATAATTGCTAATGCTTACTTAGAAAATAACGCTACTCAATAACTGAACTATGGTACTTTAAAAGATATACAGAACCCCTTCACACTTTTATACGCTCCTTATTACATGAGTAACAAATAAAACTGACAGTTTAAACATTGCACGTGATTTTTAATTCTCCAAGTAAATCAGTAGAGGTGGGGGGGGAGGGGAAAGGAACCGCTTTGAAACAAATTCTGTTACTTGGAACATGCTCAAAGTACATTACCAATCATGATTTAAATATAAACATAATCACATTGGTCTAATTCAAAAGTTACAAAGAGTCTGGTTTTTCCATTACTTTCTCCCCTCTTCTCCATGTTTGTGTTTGCTTATTTTAATGTAAATGTTACATAAAGTTATAATTGGTAGCAGGTAAACCTAACAGGAATAGAGTTGGCCCTCATCCAAAATATATCGAATCTTCCACTCTCCAAACATGGCTAAATGGTCCATTAGCACTTAAGAGAACAAGACCAAAATATTCATTTATGTAGCACAAAATCCATCGTGTCCTATTTCCCAAATCTGTTTTTGAGACAGAGGTGGCAAAATGTTACTTTCAAGACTATTTTATTTCATATACTTACGGTAGGCTTTGAATTTCCTTCTTGAAAAAGAGGTTAGCCAAAATAAGCAGATTAAATGTGATTTAGAAAGATGATCCATCCCTTCCCAGAGCCAAATAAAGCTAATGAAATGAGACTAGCTTGATCTGTGCTTTGATTCATGAGCCACGTAGGACTCTCTATGAAAAACAAAATTACCCCACACTTCATCTGAAGTGGATATTCAAAATAGCTCACTGGTACTTGAATACGTCTTTTTTGAAGTCTTAGCTCGCTTTCGCTTGCTCCTTTTCAGAGAAGTCTGCTGCAGTTTGTGAGGTTACAGAAAGGATGTGGGAAAATCCCGAGACAAAAGTCAGTAAGGAAAGAAGAAACTTGCCGAGCTCCCAAAAAACCCATGGAGTAACTCCAGTACCACCTGTCTCAAACCTGAAGCACGGACAGAGCCCAGAAACCCCCGAGAAGGCCGCTTGCCCCAAAGGCCGTTAGCATCTCACGTGCCCTGCTCCTGCAGAGCGCTCAGCAGAGCCGGGGCTCCCCGCTGACCTCCCTCAGGCTTCGGGTAGAAACAACAGTTTTTGGTACTGGGGCCAGAGCCCGTCTCTGCCCAGCTCGCCATGCCTCCAGCCGCTCCGCCACTGGGATCTGCTTGGATGCTGCTTTCCCTGCTGACAGTCCTGTTGTTTTAATTGCCTTTTTTCTTTTTCTTTTTTGGTTTTGTTTTTTTTTTTTTTTTTTAAATGACACCTTGAGAGCAAAGATAGCCACAAAGATTTTGCCCTAAAAGGAAGGGATTGGTTTCATGTCCAAAGAAGATTACCGTGAAAGCCTGCTGTAAGCAATAAGGATTTTAAAGCCATGTCATATCCTTGTCACACCAGGCACCTTTAGGAAGTTTTATCATCCTAGAAAATGAAGCCAAGGACTCAGGGCAATGAACACGACATTAAACACTGTTACAACACTACAGCACTTCCCAGCCTAGGCTGCACCGTGGAATTTGGCAGCAAAGTGAAATAACATTATCTATTTCTTATTTTTACCAGCCTGGACCAGTCCAAGTAGGTACCACGTTCTCTGCATTACCCAGCCTTACGAATCATGTGGCAGCTGTTCAATAGAAGTTGATACTGATTGATTTTAATAATATTCGATTTGGAAAGCAAGGTAGTCAAGCGAAGTCTTGTTCCAGATTCACATCAAAGGCCTCTTTCAGTCAAGCTGCCTAAAGAATGGCCGTTATGGCTGGGGAACCAGAGGATGCTGGCCACCTCATTCCTCTCTGTGATGGCACATCTTAACCCTAGCTTGACATGCTGCATAGGCTTAACTTTTGGTATTTTAGACATTCAGTGTATTTACCGACTTCCTGCAATTTCATAAGTCATAAAACCACCAAAATCCAGGGCTAAAAGGACCTCAGAGGTCATCTGCTTGACTTCCCTTATGGAGGCATAATCAATTAGACCTTGTCGTGGTTTGGGCTGGACTGGCTACTGAGACCTCCACATAACCATATTTAAGTATTTCTTGCCTGCCTCTAGTTACACCCTTGGATTATGGTATAGCCCACCCTGGTTTAGCTCTTCGATAGTTATTACATTATTACAACTTCTCATCTTGGCTACTGTTCTCTGGAGTGGAATTTCCTCCAGTCTGATGCTTTTCTGGAAACTTAGCTGAACTCACGATATTCCAAGTAGAGTATGCAGGACTTGGGTAAAGGAGCTTCTCCTTCTGCCGACAGCAATGCTTTTGTGCTTGCAACTTGAGATAATCCCTTCAACTCCTTGCTTATCATTATGTCATATCTGATTGCTGCATCTCTAATTTACCACACATGGACTGTTTGAACATTTAATCTTCCAAGAGAAATCTTTCTCTGTGCACACATGCGTATTTTATCATTTTGTGACCATATTAATCAGATGTTTTTTTTTTTCCACCCATGTGTCCTAGGGATGTGCCTGTGGGAAATTTAGCTTAGATAATGTGCTTTTTTCAAAGCGCATTTTATTGAGGGCATAGACACACAAGCAAATTACCGTGAGGAAGATGACGGCACAGATCTACAGCGTGCCAGCTGCTCTGTGTCACTCCCCGCTCTCCTTTCATTAAGGAATAAGCAACCTCTGCCGGTGCCCGTTTGCAGCCGGCAGGCGCGTGCAGCCAGGCAGTTCCTAGAGAATGGACCAAGTACCGCAACCTGAGCGCGTGCTGAATGCTGAGACATTCCTTACACAATTCCTAATTTTGTTCACTCCTTGGTCTGCTTCCTAGGTTTGACCGCTTGTAGCAGCTCCTTTCCGTTTTGCCTCGTTACGTGTTCGAGGGCTACGCCAGGGATTTGGTTCCTTTCCCGAGCAGAGCGCAAGAGGTGAGAGAACTCAGCTGGGCGCTTGGAGATGGTTTCGTCAAAGAAATGAAGCGTCTGCCCTTGCCTCTTGCAGGTGCCTCTGAAGATGCTTTGGCTCGAAGCCCTGTGCTGCCGCTATTCGAATCTGCCATGTGGGACCCCTGGCATCCATGCCAGCGTTTGCTGAGTTCTGCACTGAAGTTCCCTTATACTCTTACTCCCTAAGTACAGTTTTCCTGGATGTAAGCAGGAATTGCATATGCAGGTCATCACTTGATACAGCTCATTGGCTTTAGCTTTAAACCACCGAGGCATTTAATTCTGGGAAGAAGCTGGTGCTAGAGCAGAAGGGATTTTGAAGAAAATTCAGTCTCAGAAGCAACAGCAGAAACTACTACTTACAAGAATGATGCTAAAATAATCTGACAGTTTCCTTTTATTTGTAAGTTAAGGGAGGAGATGTTTTTTCTGTCTGTTTGAAGGTAGAAAATAATAGGCTTTAAAGACTCCATGAAATATTTTTATACAATCTCTTTCACAACTGATGACCTCAGATTCAGATCAATGAGCAGGTCAAGCTTGTATTACCACTAGGGGAAAAAAAAGGCTGAAACTTTCAACTCACGGAATGAGAAGCAATAGTGATTCTTTGAGCAACACCCCTCAACTCATCCACTACAGTGATTCTGTTGTCACCCTTGCAAGTGGTAGGACTGGGAAGAAAGGTCAAACCAGTTATGCTCCAGTACAGAGATATTTAATGTAAGAGAGGCAGGTTTGCAAGGAGAAACAGAAAATATTAGAACAGATACAACTAGAAGAAACTGAAAAGCTCAGGGTCCTTCTATCAGCTCCCAAATGGAGCAGCAAAATCCAAATTGCTTAACTGAAAACAAGCTTAGTGTGGGCAACAATTTAAAAAATTAGCTCAGTTCAAAGAAAAGGGTGTAGAATCTCCTTGAAAGTCGACACTCAGAGGCCAGAGTGGTTCCTTTGCAAGAGATGTTTGCCTACTGGCAACTGGGGTTTTGTATTCTATTGTTAAAGAAACCTTTTCCAATAATCTCCGGGAGGAAGCCTGTACTATTCATACCTATCTGCAAACCTTCACATTCTTTCTTCTGCTGGCAAAACTCTTTGTGGAGAGTGACCTTTAAACGCGCGCGTGCATACCTCTGCCAGCTCCGCAGGCAGACGCAGGCAGGCGACAGCAACCCCTCTAGGCAATCCGCGTGCGAACTCACTGCACAACCTGGAGGAGATTCTTCCCTTACATTAACCTCCATTAAGGCCCCTCTTATCTCAGTATTTTGGGGATGTAAATGAGATCAGCAACACACCAGTTTTCAACGATTACCCTGAGTGGGGGTGCCCACCCTGCAGAGCAAAGACAAAGCATCCGATTTGGATCAATCCAAAGCCCGCAGTTAAAAATAACTAAATAAATTCAGCTAACCAAAACAGTTGTACGGTCACCGTGCTCCACGTACTATCCACAGTTGAAATGAGACTCTCTGTCAGTGTGGTCAGTGACAAGTTAATGACCCACCTCATTTCCATCACTTCCCTTCTGCTTTCTTCATATTTCTCTTTCCACTCAGATACTTCTCTTTCCTTGGCCACAATCTGAAATGAAGCAAAGGGGAAAAAAAAAAACCTTAAACCAAGTGATCCATTAAAGAGGAAATTAAATAAGTGTACAATATTTCATTTAATATCAAATTCTAATTAACAGAGGTATAGTTTTCAAATGCATAATGGTTTCAAATATAAGCATCTCCAGAGATTTTTAGTCTTTTTCAGACTGTAAGGTGCAATTAAAAAAGTTTGCATGTGAAATCATACTCAAGTTTTTAAAAAACTAACTTAGGAGAGTACATGCCATGTTCTTGTTTCATCTTTCATTTCTGATTATAACAAGGACACTTTTCAGGAAATACTACGTTACACTACACTTTGTCTGATTTGACTTGGTGTCAAACCTGAAATACTTGTGTACACGGTCCCATGGTTTGTCCTCTAACGGGGTTCTACTGCCTCTGCATGAATATTTAGGGCTGAGCCTCCATGAAATTTTAAACCCAAAGGACGGGGTTCCTTTGTGCTCCTTTTGTTCACACAATCCATCATAAAGTTTGGAATACTCTAACACTAGATTGTATCCATTTTTTATTATTTTTAGCCAGACTAATCTTATATGTAGCTTTGTAAAATACATAATTTTATTCCTATTTCTAGCATCTTACAATTTTTATAAAATTATATAGCAATGTCAAGAACCACCTAGTACAGTCGAGGTTAAAAACAAAAAAGATTTATTTTCATGTAATGCCTGCTTTTCACTTATGTTAAAACAAGTAAAACTCACAGTGTAGCGCCTTTTGCTTTGGTAGCCTCTAGCGTGGTTTTAGCACGGCTGAGGATAGTTTCAAGAATAGAACAAGTGTTCGTAATATGAATCATTTGGGAGAAAACAGGAAAGAAGTAAACCACAAAGGGCACATATTTCCTTTTCCAAATTCTGAAGAAAATTACCTCTGCTCTGGCGAGTCGTAGCGCAGAGTCTAAGTCTTGCTGGGGGTAGAGAAGACCCGCGGTGCTTTCTGCATCCGAGGTGCCGATCCGGGAGTACAGGGCACTTTTAGAGATGGAAACATCTGCTGGGATAGCAGGTTCTCTCTGTGTGTTTGGTTTTTTAAATACAAAGAAATGAACCATTAAATACGAGTTTAGCTAATACGTTTTCTGGGTGTAGTGCTAGGCACTAGGGTCCTGAGCTAGGACTAGGATCCTGTGCGCTGCTAAATTATAACAGCAGTAACACTGACAAGGACCTTTGAATTTAGCAATCTCAAAATACACATTTAAGATCCATAGTAAGCACCAAGAGAGCCATATAACCCTTATAGAGAGAAAATAAAGACAGCGCTTTGCCACCAATATTTTAAGGTCCTGCATTAGAAAATTTACTACTTTCTGATGCAGAAATTTCATCAAAACATCCACAAGAAACGCAGGTCAGCAGAGGAAATTAGAATTGGCGGCAGAGAGCTTGTTAAGGGGAATTCTGCTTCCATAAAAAGAGATCAAGAAACCAGAAGCAAGAGCTCACTTTCTTAGGTCTGATCTGCCAATATGCTCTATCTATCACAAATGGTATTTCATAAAAAGTATGAATATCATATAGACTCATAGAATCACAGAATACACAGGTGACGTTGCTGCCCCACCGGTATTTAGCATGCGATTAGTAAGTTAAATGAGGTTTTACGTGCAGCTGCCAATTTTGCTCATGTCAGCAGCCCAGATTAACTCGGGAGGAGAGCAGCATGTGAAATGAAGAAGAGAACAAAAAAGAGGTATGGGACTCTGAGATGCAATGTCTTGCAAACAACGTTCTAGGTACCGACGATCCAAGTTACAGCGCATTAAAATCAAGGAGATTAAAAAACACAGTTAGGAAGATGCTAAACAAAAAAAACCCAACACATTCTTAGACACCATCCATAGCAGATCTACAGTCTGAATTTCTATGCTCGAGCAACACCATACTCTTTCCAAGCCACCATACCATAGTGCCTCTCCCCTGCACTTTGTCCCCTGCAGCAGCCCCCCCTGCAGCAGACGCACCACCACAGCCATACGTCCCTGTGTCCCCTCCCTACGCTTTGCATCTCGCCGTCCAACAGCTAACATGCCTGTGCTGACCGCCCGGCTGGGTATCGCCTCTGGCCGCTGGTGGGTCACAAAATAATTTTGGGGGTGGATGTAGCCATATCCCTGTTGCAGGGGTTTAATGTTCCACTCCTTTGTTAAATCTGCACGAATCTGGCCAAAGGAATCAGGATTACTGGGGACGTGGAGGAGAGGGGCAGACAGTACGGACACCATGGCAATCCTGGAAACTTTGCTTCCTTACAACACCGCACTAAAACAGGCTGGAGAACCAAACTGTCACCAAAAATTCAAATAAGCTCTTTTTTAAAAAGAGGAAACCCTCACAGAAACCAAACAGTGTAGCAAGTGAATGGTAAGAGGCATCTCTATGAGCCCTGTTACATTTCCAGGCTGCAGAGCAGAGAAGGGGGATCCCCTGCGCCCCCACGGCTACGCTGCACAGGCACAGGCTCCATCGTCCTCGGGATAATTCTGCAAGACAGAGCCAGAGCACCTCCACTTCCCCAGCTGAGGACCCGCTCTGGTCCCAGCACCGCCCAGAGCAATCCCAGGG
The DNA here is from genome assembly GCA_008921705.1 of Burhinus oedicnemus. Taxonomy (NCBI): domain Eukaryota; kingdom Metazoa; phylum Chordata; class Aves; order Charadriiformes; family Burhinidae; genus Burhinus; species Burhinus oedicnemus. Next base: position 192,519 of record VFFE01009051.1, read on the forward strand.
CAGCCCCACCTCGGGGAGAACCGTGGGCGAAGACGGTTTTAGCCCTGGCCAGGGACGTGCTCTTGCACTTATTAAGTACTTTCCTTCCTCCTTCTCTTTATATGAAATCCTTCCACCAAAAGAAGTTTCATAGGAAAGATTTTGTATCTGAGTATGGCTGAAATTCCTTGCATTTCTGTGTCCTAAGAGGATACTTCATGTGCTACAGAACGTCCAAACTCACTGACACCAGCAGGGAGGACACGAATGCCCAGAAATCCCTCTCTCGCTGTGGACGTATACACATGTCACTTGCTAAGCCGGTGTCACAACTGCGTTTTAAAATATGGAATTATTTTTTTTTTTTTTTTTTTAATCTAACCTGCAGATTGAGTAGCAGAATTTTCCAGTGGGCTCTCATGACAATTAAAATTGTCTCTATGACAACACTACCTGTAGCCACAGAGCGGGCTGGACCGTGGCCCATGGTTTGTGCAGGTGGGGAGGGAAGTCGGGTTGATCAATGCCTTTTTCCATCCAGCGATGGAAATGGATATTCACATACAGCTTTTCTGGTACAGCACTTCCTTGCTTCTGAAAAGGGGATAACATATTTTTCCATATTTACTTGTTACCTTTGTGCATAAAGCAATATATTCTATATTCTACTCCTTCAAGTTCACTAATGCAGTACCTTAGTCTTTAGGCTTTATCTGCAATAATTAAGAGTAGTAATCAAGATTTTTTTAATGAGCTTTTTACACAAAAGAGAAAAATTTTATTTTATTGTAAAAGAGGGTTGGGGGTTTTAAGTCTTTTTTTTTTAATTAAAAAAAATAAAAAAGCAGAGTCACATTTACTGCTTCAAGTACAAAAATGTGAAAGTGAGTAGATAATGTCTGAATCAAGGTTCAGTCCTCCTCTCCACAACGTGCACACAAATAGACCGCATTAATTCCAACACCACATGCTCTTGTTTCAACACAGTTAAAGGAAATTTTGTCAGATGCTATTCCATAAATCCTCCACTTGCTCACAGTTCTTCTCGCGTAGCCTAGAATAACAGAAAGGATCCAAACCCACTGCCAATTTTGTTGCAATCCCTCCTGAGTTCTCCCATCACACCTTATTGAAGAAGCTGTATTAAAAATCACATACAACACTCACTGGAGATAAACACAGGACTACATGCTCTGGATATCACAGCTGTAGACAACGTGAAGAAACCAGCAACAATAAAAGTCTAGGCAAGAAAATTTAATTAGAGCAAGAATAACCTAAACAGTACTTAGAAAACACCATGTCGCATCTTTATTTACAGAAGACACTCTCACTAATTTGCTCTGTATTTTTCGTTCATTTTTAAACATAGGAGTCACCTGACTATTACTTCTAGCATCTACGGAGCCAGACATCCCTTCTCTTTTTTGCCACATTTAACCATGAACACACAAAATAATGAAGAATTCCAACGTAATTAGGAGGTGCAACCTCAAATCCAGTGGATTCTCCTACCTGGGCAAAAAGCATCACAAGATCTATCAAAACTACATAGCCTGTATTCCTGAAAGTATCTCCCAATATACAACAACTATGCAGGGAAAAATACATCTGGGACACAAGCTCAGACCTCTGTGTAAGTGCATAAATACAAAAACACATGGTGCCGTCCACAGATCTGAGTAAAGGTAAAACAGCCAATAAATGAGACTACCATTGGCTCAACTCGGTATCCTAACTTCAAAAAAACGTACTTTAGTTCCTCCTCAAACACAAGGCATGAAAAACGAGAGATAAAAAAGAGCCATTAGATCATCAAAGCTGCCCTCAAAAGAAAGGCCATCCTGAAGATCAATCTGTTGAACTGCATGTATCATATTTCAAAAGCCTCCTGCAGCTTAATTTGCTGGATCTCATAAAAAGATTGCTGGAAAATATTAATTGCAGCAAAAGAAACACAAAGCCCATATAAAAAAGTGTCAAAGTAACTGCCAGGATGATAAAAATTTTTAAAGAAAAAAAGAACATTTAAAGCATTTAATACATTCTTATGCATTTTTTTTATATAGTGCTCAGCACCTCACTAATATAGTTATGTTTTTTTTAGTTCTCTCTTGCATTTGAGTAAATTGTACAAAAGAACAGAAATAATGACATGCAAAACAACCTAAAATTTCCAAAGATGACTGTCAAAACTCTTGGAATTTAACCATTGGGCAGAAATGTTTGCGGTAGTGGTCCAACCAGTATTGTTCCCAACTCTGGAAACACTTCACTCGAGTCATAGCCGGGCTCTCTGGCAGGACCAACCAGCAAAAGTCCTCGTGCTTTTACTTCAAAAGCCAATTTTACACAGCTCCAAACTGATGCGCAATTAGTAACTGTTATTTCCTGCCTCCAAATATTCCTATCCTGAGACAATACTATAACCTGACCAACAGGATGATGGGTATTACCCAAAATAACTCAAGTTCAGCACCTAATTGCTGAGAAGGTAAGCAATTAATTGGGGTAATAATAAGCGTAGGGATTTGTAAGTCACCGAACCTCACACAGAAAGATTACAGTCTGCAGGGGAATTACTACTAAATGTAGGTCACCACAATCTTCGTGTAAATATTTGAGAGCCCAGCGCACTTCCCTCTTCTCTTCCCAGCGACTTGCACAGAAACCAGATATCTGACCAGAAAGGGAATAAATGCACATCCATTAACCAGCTGCAGTTACCTCGCTTCAAGAAGGTCAAAGTGAAAGAAAATAGGGAAAGGCACGGCAACGAAAATGAAAACTAGTTTTTACCATACTGTTTAGAGGAATACGTATTGAGCCCTGCTGAAAATTCGCTTGCCTTTACAAGCACTCAAATACTGCTTGGGTGCCTGTCAAATGATCTGCTCTTTTAACTAATTGATGTGTGTGCAGACAGGTCAATGGAGGCAAAACAAGACCTATTTGTGCTTGCAAATACATCGAAAAGCAAGTAAAATCCAAGCATAAGTTCCCTGCTTGTAAAGTTTTACTAGAAAAAATGGTACCCCTGTTTGAAGGAAATATTCCTCCTTCACTACCATGAGAGCCCCCCAAAGCCGTGATGCACTAATCCCATTTGTTCCCAAGCCTTTCCTTTCAGTTTCTCTCCTTTCCTTGGATCTTACTTCAACACCCAACTCTATATCACCTCAGCATCTATAGGGTGGTGGACACAAACCCTATCGGCTTTCTGTTCAAGCTGCACCTATTAAAATAAAGGCCACAGGACATCCTAACGGAGACTGTTTAATAGAGATGTTGATTCATCTCAACGCTGGAAGACAGAAATCCTTGGCAATGTAAAAATAGACAACTAGTCCTGCTGTTGTTGAAGGCTCTGACAAGAAGTTTGGGAGTGGCCAAATAACTTCCCTCTGTCTGAGAACAACAAACTGCGCATCCTTATGCTCAGTCCTAGCACTAGCAGAAAATGCTTGTATTTAATCTTTATTTTAGGCGACCTAACTTGCCGTAACAAGTGCTTGTGTCTTTATTTAGCATCCTGTTCTTGCTACCCCATCCTGTAATGGTTTAGCAAATGTTAAATGTAATTATACAACATTAAGAAAAGAACTGAGGCCAGCCAACCAGAAAGGAACTGTGCCAGTTAGCATCCGAATTTAAGTCACTGCAGTCGTCTGGTGGATCCTATTATATTTAATCCAGGCCATCAGTCACCGTAGGTCACAAGGGCTGTCATCATAGGCTAATTTTACATTAGCAACCTCCCACTGAAATAGTGAAGCTATGCAAGGACAAAAGTCCTTCCCAGCCTAACGTGACACCCACAGTACTCAGCTAGAAGCGCTCCTATGACTGGACCAACACGGGCTTTGTGAATGTCAAAACGCCACTGATTCGCTGTCAGAGGGGGCAGTTTTGCTTATATTTCTCTCCTCATCTCTGCTTATCGTTTTTGCTATCTTTATCATACAGATTAATGGCATTTTCTAAAAATTCACATGAAATCCATTCCCCGTTTCTAAGTTCTAAGGAGTTCGTAAACTTGTTCTATATAAAAGAAAAATGCTGTAATGATGTTAAAAAGCATCTTTAAAACATAACTCCACACAATCAAATACACCCTACAACGTTTTTGCAGCTCAGAATCTTCCCTGGGTAACACACAAGAATTCACAAACACACGAACCTATTCTCTTCAGTCTAAAATAGTACAATTTGTGAGTTTCTGAATTGCGGTAGGAAAAATGCAGACGTCTAACAGAATTCTTTTGTATAACCTGTGAAGAGCACCGAGGTATCATTACGTGTTTGATCTCGAGTGTTTCCTGGTGCTGGAGAGTCTGAAAGCTGCGTGTTACAGCAAAGCGCTGGGAGGACAAGGAGGTAGAGGGAGAACAAGGAGGTAGAGAGGATCTAGAGAGGATCCCACCTCACCCCCTTCTGACACCCGCCACCCAGGGCAATGGAGCAAGGGGCCACAGCCACGCACAGGCTAGTACTCAAACAGGAGAACGGCATTTATTTTTTCACTCCTTTAATTAGAAGGTTAATCTTGGTTTCTAATGAAGACAACAGCACGTTTTGCTTGATTAAATAAAAGATTATAGCCACATACTTTAAAACACCCATAAATCTGCACGGAATGAGTTTCCTTTGGTAAGTATATGGGCACCATGGAAACAGTCGGCTCATGGGTTATTTAAGGTAAGCAAAATAAATCAAATAAGATCATTATTTTTTCATAAAAGTACAGCTAATCTAAAAAAATATTTACTCTTATGAACTAGCTACTTTATGACTGATCTTTAGAGCACCAAGCAATTCTACCCTGTAACCACCCCAAATGTTGTTCTGTTGCAATGAACTCCACATGGTATAGAACCAGGCAAAAGACTTCCCACTGACATAAATGGACAGTATAAGGAGAGAAAGATCACTGGAGAAGAACACGTCAGAAGCACACTCTCCTCATTCGGAATGAAATGTCTCACTGCAACAGGACGCTGCCATCCCATCAGCATCCCATTCAGCTGATACCACCTCCCACGAAAGCCACAAACATTTCTGGCTTGACTGTTTTGTTAAAAGCACCACGAAGGACATCATAAACTGACTGCACAACTGGCTAACCACCAAACCCAGCGCATCAGAGTGGGCTTTTCTGTCCCACTCCAAACGCAACGAGGACCACACGCATCCCTAGAGCAGGGCAAAGCATCGCTCTGAGGAGGCACCAGCCAACACAACATAGAAGTAACAATAAAAAAAAAACCCAAAGCTTTAGATCTTCATGAAGATCTAAACATTGTGTTGGGAGGCCTTCTTTCCTTGGGAGCTCTACAGCCCTTCCAAGCCTGCTGTAGTCCCTTTCTTTGGAAGCCTGAAGGCAGGGTTGATTGAACTTCTCACTTCTGAACTTTGAGGGTCAAGGTGTCTGATTTCAAGCTGAAAATACCAACAAAAGGCAAAATGCCCCTACAGTCAAAATCTATGGCATCTTTATAAGACGTAGGTTTGGTATGGTTTTGCCATCAAACATTTTAGGACAAATCTTGCTGTAGACAGAAGGCAAATGGCCACCTGATTGCGGAACCTGTCTCCTGCGAAAGGTACATGTGCCTGCTCCTTGCCTTCAAATTGCCTTTTGTTAATTCGGACGTCGCGGTACTCTGTAAGTGGAGCAGGTGAGAGCATTTCCGCGTGCAGTACTGCTTCCAGCATGCGCTTTGGTGTCACGCTGAGGTGTGCGCGGCTCAGCACTGCACTCCGAGAGCCGTAGTTACCTTGTTAAAGAAAAAGCAGCACTCGGTTTCTTAGTCTGTGCACACTCAACACACGCATGGCAGGCGCAAAACAGATACCTCGGAGCAGAAAGAAGACAGGGTAATCTGCCTGGCTAACTTCAGCGCTTCTATCCTCATTGCAGCAAACTCTAACTCCTCCTGTCAAGCGTTTGGTTGTGAGCAATCCACAGAAAAAAATGTATTAAGAACATCGCAAAAATGTTTAACGCATTCAAAAATGGAATGTTATATCTTGTCATTGTATAATTCTGACAATTCCTGAGTGACAAACATATCCGATATTCCTTTCATGACTAGAACATTGATACAAAACTCCAGTATTTGGTCAGTTTTGAGGTAGCTGTATAGACAAACAATTTTTATTAGGAGGTAAGTATGAACAATGCTTTGGATAAAATAAGTGTTTTCTGCAGCTAAACCTGTTTTTCACAGACTCCTTTCCTTTTGTTTTCATTTTATGTGAATTGAAGCCAGCTGCCACTCTCAGTTCAACCTTTGCTGTTGTAAAGTTTCACTACAAATATTCTAGAAAATATGTCCTGACGTACAGAACTGGTCTGCAGATCAATTTGCTTTTCCTAGAAGAAGCCATGTCAAATTCTGCGTTACATAGATCACTAGAAAAACTAAGCCTGATTTTCATTTCAGTAGAATTAGGGCCTAAATCTCTGAAAATGAATCTATGCATACAGACCTACTAAGGCCAGGTGTCAAGACAACTCTCCACCAATCAAGACCTCTGTTCAAGCTTAAGAGGTTTGTTTTATACAGGCTTCTGCAAAATATATGCATCAGTGGTACAGGATAGCTGAAAGCGTTGATGAAATTTAAGTTTATGTATTATATGAATTAAATTAAAATATCTCTGTTCCTTAACTTTCTGAAAGGACAAAGTTACTTTGGAAAGAATCAAGTCGTTATTTTGCTTCCTTCCCACCTCCCCCCACCCCTTCCAGAGGAGGCAAAGCATTCCTCTAACTGTGCACAGACATACTTAAAGAAAAGTTACATTTATATTTCTGCTACAAACCTGAAGTTTCTGAGCAAATACTGGGGGGTTCTTTTCTGCTAAGTCAGGATCTAGATATTCAGGCTGATCACATATCGAGGTTTTCTTAGATATCCTATTGAGAAGAGCATCAGCAGAGACAAAGGAGTCTTCAGGAGATGTCTGAAGGGTAAGGAGGATATAGAATAAGCAAGAAAGATTTTGTCCGTGTAGTTCAGGCCAAGAGCAACATACCTGTCTGCAAATCTTTGATTCCTAGTCATTTCTTGCCCCACTGAAGATCGCTTTTGAATACACAATTCACAGGTGTAACAGACAAACATCAAGAAAAATTCTCCCTAATTTAAAAGCTGAGTAAACTTCCCAAGACTGACACGAAGTAATATTAGGACCTCTAAAGCAACGGCTCTCAAACCATGGACCACAGCCCACTCTCAATACTCCTACAATAGTTCTCAAAGCGTTACCATAGGTTTTGTTCATACAGTAGCTTATGTTCAGTTTGGGCATCTCTAAGGCAGTCCAAAAGCTTTGAAGACCACCAAAACTGAGGGGAACCTCAGCAAGACTCTTTTTGCAGTCTTTACCAAGTCTTTTGCTACTTACTGGGAATAAACCAAGTTATGTTCACAATTATAACAGGATAAATACACAATATGAGTGTGGACAGAATTAGAATGACAAAAGCCAGACCTCTGGGATTTGAGTACCCAAGACTCCCTGCAGTGAGAAAAGTATTCAAGCTCATAAAAAATATTTTGTTAGATGGTATCAACAGCATCGTTAATATAAATTAAGCATAGTATTAAAGTGAGATACTTCTTATTTTGACTCCTCAGTAAATAAATTGTCATATAGCTTGACACGCCTAGAGCTGTAGGCATTTGTGAAACAAGTTTGCCTGGAAAAGTGGAGGCCTTGAGAGAACCTTCATGAATTTGAGAACCAATGCTCTAAAGTCTATGTGGCGCAGGTTGGAAACAAGGAAGGGCTCACCACTAATTCAAATCCAACCCAGAGAAGCCACTGAAAAAACTGATTTAATTGGAAGCTAAAATGATTTCTAATGATCAAAAAAGTGAATTTTACATTATCGGTATCAGACAACAACAATACAGTTAACAGTTTATGCAAAAATGTGAAAGGGCACCTGTTCTTAACCAACAAAATTTTGAAATTTCACAGTATGTGCAACAGAATAAATAATGTCTCTATGTTTACATAAACCCCCTTTTTTATATATACAATATTTTTTTAAATATTGGGTTAAAGCACAGTGTAAAAAGGCCTGTGTGAGAAAAAAAGCACTTCAAAGTATCAACCTGGAATAAGTTAGCACAAGAACATGTTAAGCTACAGTAAGAATTCAGAGAATTCTTCTGAATTCCATCAGTCCAACCAACCTACCTCCCTCATTTGGGTCCTACCACATGCTACTACCAAGATCTTTAAGTATCAGATTGAGTTTCACTCTACTTGCGAGATCCACCTTTGGACCTCTTATATGACATGAGAAATTTCTGCAGGGAAACGATTCTCAAACTCTTATCAGAAATTACTTACTATTTCAATAGCCTCTGGAGTTGTTCCTAGGGTCATGGGCTCCAGGTCTTTCTGCTTTGACTTGTCAGGTGACTGTAAGTGTGCCTCTTGGCTGGCAGCTAGGACTCGGGAAGCTGGATGTTGTATTTTCATTCCAGAGGGTTGCTGGGCTTCAGGGTCTTCAAAACTTGACCTGGAAAAAGATTGCGTACACGCTTTCAGGGCAGAGCACAAGGCTCATACAATTATACTTCTGGTAACAACTAAGCAAGTCCTCTTCATTACTTTCATGTGTATTTTTATATTCACACATTGTTTCAGCTCAACTTTATATCATTATATCTCATAACACTTTGCAATATCCTTTCAAAGCAATGCACCGGAGTAATCTAAATAAAGCCAGTTCCATCAGAAATGTTATGCACATTCCTTAAATATTTCTCCCTTGCCTTTTTACCCCTTTCTTATTGTGACCTACACCTCTCCCAACAAGCAACTTTTACTAACAAGGTCGGATGTCCTCAACAAGCAAAATTTTTCACAGCAAATACAACCCCCACATCCTGTTCTTATGAACTAGACTCTTTGTTCAGAAAATATATCTAGGAAAGGCCAAGTGAAAAGTTGCGATTAGGAGATTTCTAGATTGAAATGAAAGTCACCTCAGTATCTGAGAAAAAACCAGTAGGTAGGAAGCCATTGTCTAATGAAACAGTGGCCACTGTGACTCTATTTAGTAAGAACATGAAGGAGAAACATATGTCCTTCTTCCTTCCCATTATAAAACTTCTGTATCTTTGCCCTCTATTCTCTATCGTATGTGTAGACAGATGGGAATCTATTTTTAAACAAACAACTTGGCAACACGGAGGCAGAGAGAGGAAGAATTGCCTGTGCACGTGCTATGATGGCAGCCCGTTCCCCTGACATCCTTTTCCACTGCTGAATTTGCTTGCAGTGACATACCCTGAGCACGGTGTTGTGGAATCAGACAGTCTGATGGGAGGTGATTTGACTGGGCTCTCCTGCTGCGCATCAAACATTAGGTATAAAGATTGCTTCTTCGGGGTGCTATCATCCTGCTGGCAACAGGAAAAGAAAGACTCGTTAAGCAACTCAACCGTTCCCCATTAAAGCTCATTCAGGTCACCGAAGCCTTCAGTGACCAAATGACTCGACAGACAACTAATAATGTAGGACTGTAATATAGTCTATGCTAACTGATACTGAGGGGATCCCTTTAAGGAAGAAATCATTATTAAAGAACAAAACCCAAACAGTTCAGTCTTTATAATGGCTCTTCTTCTCCCACTTTGGGGTTAATCAGATTTCTGGTCCTGTCAGGCCGGAGGCATCCCTTGACTGAAAGTGTTACTAAAATATTCATTGAAACTTCTCATCAGTTTAAGCACCTGACATACATGTTTGATTTTTCTAACTCTCCCTGCGGATATACCCCCATTGGATCTACTCAAGCTACCAAATTCATGAATTAAATAGAAGTAAGGCAAAACAACTGATAACGTGTAGTACTGCATTCCATATTTCCCATTCATTCTATGTATTCTCTCCTGATTCCCTCCATCTTCTTAAAAGTTTTACTCCTAGTTTCTTGAAATAGTTGAATAGCTGGTGTAGACAGCTCTGTACCCTACACTGCTGGAAATACTGATTTGCTTTTAATCTACAGAAAGGACTACTATGATGCTAGCTTAAAAATAAAATAATAAAATGGAACAAGCTCTACAGGATATAGGACAACAAAGCACATGCAATTTATTCCAGTTATGCCAATTTAAAGGAACTGGTTTTGCAAATCTGCTGCAGGGACATTATAATTAATTTAAGAGGTAGTGAGGCTGATGGCATTATCAGGATAGTATATTATGACAAGGGAATGCAAATGAATGGAAATGGAAGTGAGAACTTACAGGCACAGAGGAGCCTATTTTCTCCATATATTCTATTTCATATGAGTTGCCATATTCCAGTTCTGCAACAGAAACAAAAAAGAGCCATTAAAAAAATGCCATGAAATGATTTTTGCAGAAGTAAATGAGATCCCTTCTCATTTACAAGGGCCACTCCCATTCTGCTCAATACTTTTCTATGAGGTATTAAAAATAGAATATACAGGGAGAAAGCAGAAAGTGCACTGATTTTTACCAATGAACTATTACACGTTGCAGGCAAATCCATTTGCCTGAAAAATTTCAGCTTTATCAATTTGCTGAAGATTCTGCCCCAGGGGCCAGAATATTAACAAAGTTTCAGAGATAACTTTCCTCTATGATGTTATCTTATCACAGAAAACACATTTTTCCGTAAGTGGTAATGCTGGCACCAGTTTCCTTTAATGTATGCAAAATGATTTTAAAAGCTGTTGAGAAATGAAGTAATTTCTATTTCTTAATGTTTAACATACAGTTCTTAATTAAGAAGGACGACTGTGGTATCACTTAAGATAAAAAGGCACACAAAATACCTGTATGCTCGTTGAACGAGGGGGTGACACAACAGCCCACCTTACTGGGCTGTTTTCACATCTTAGTTACAGAGGAAAAGCCGAAGGCGGGAAGATTTACAAAGACCCCTAAATCTAAACCCTAATAAAAATGCAAATCTTTACCGCTTCTCTGCTTCTAATCTCCTAATTACACTGGAGGGAATAACCAGCGTTTCTTTCCAATCCACAGTCACCCACTAGTGAGCCGATGCAGAGGCAGACAGATAAAACACAGCAAAATGGAAAAGGGAGCATACCTTCCTGCACCCAAATAAAAGCAAAGACTCTGTTCAATGACACCTTAATTTAAAAATTTAAAACACCATTAATTTGTCCTAATGCTGTATTTTACTCTGTTTCCATGAGTTAATTCAATAAACCTCTAGTATAATTTCATTTCCATTACAAATAAATTCTAATGAATGGCGCACTAGCATTTACATTAAGAAAAAAGTCTGTGCTAAAATTCTTAGAGATTTGGGCAGCTTTTGAAAAGTAGGGCTTGTATCAGGAAGACAGTAACCCTCATTAAAACATCTGTTCTTTAAAAACAAACCAACCCTAAAGATAATCTCTTACCTGTTTTGTTTAAAAAAAAAGTTTCAAAGGGTGCAATGTGAGTTTACAACGCTCAAAATGTTTTAATAATAAAAAGCACCGTAGAGTACAAGCACTGTAATTCCCCAAGTCTGTGCATTTTCTCAAACAACCACTGATGAGGAACAGCCACAAACTCGCAGTACCTGACATGTGGGAGATATTAATAGTAAAACATCTAAGTGATGAGAATGCTATAATAGGCTCCTCGCATTTAAATTCCTAGCACCATATGTTTTAACGGCTATAGGGAGCCAGGCAAGATGGACAACCTCCTGGAATGGGATACAAGCTTCTTCCTAGCGAAAGCAGAAATAAAACCGAAACGATGAGATTCAAACCACCTCCTAGATGCAGCACCGTGGGAAAAAGCGTGAAATACCAGGTAACGGTGGCCGGTGTTCAGTCACTGCCTTTCTGTACTTCATTTACCTACGGGCAGCCCAGCGAGGTGCACCACCAATGTTTAAGGGGCACATTTAGGACCCCAGAGAGCAGTCGGCGAGTGAGCGTAGGAGGACAGGCAGGAGACGTACCGGCACTGTCCTCTGCTGGCACAGCCGGCAGCGATCTTCCATCTGCCTGCAGGGCCGGCAGCCGCTTGCAAGGGCAACCCACGCTGACTTTCGGGACAACACGCATTTAACTTTACCGACTTAGAAAAAGCAGGACACAGATGGAAATACTTCAACTAGAAACAGAAGGAATAACGTGGCTCGCTAAACGCAGTTTGTTTCGTCTCATTGCTCTCAGAAGTTTCCGGCATAATTAGACACTATCTCCTCTCCCGGGTAACTCCTCTAAGACATCATCTCCCCTCCAAAATCTTAGGCTCCGGTTATCTCTATACATTCAAAATTACAAATGCCCAGGATATCGCATGAAGTAAGATAATAACCTTTTATAAATAGATACAACAGACTTACTAAGTGACGTCCTCCAACTCCTCCCACAAATAGCTGCAAGATGACGTCAGAATTTTCTGCTAATAAATACTGTTTATTTCTGGTCCGTGCAACGTGCAAATGGCAGCAGTTATAAGCGGCGCATGCAACAGATGAGAGCTGACTCAGCAGCGGGGCTGCATCTGTACAAAAGCCGCGTTAGGTTACAGGGTAACACTCATGCTACTGTCTGGGAGGGGTAGAAATATTCGTGCTGAGAAACAGCCCTGGAATTACTCAAGAATTTCTCAACGCCACAGGAGGAAGACTGTCAAGGGAAAAAAAATTATTATTTTTAAGAGATCTGGAAAGCGGAAGCGTTGTTGATTATAATGAGCATGTAATCTGAAACTCCAACTATACGATGCAGCACACATGAGACAAGACAATTAGCATTTAATTAGGTGCTCTGCTCACTTTCTTCTACCCACTTTGATAGCTAAAATGATTGCCTTAGAGTATGTCTCACTATTCTTTTGTTCATTTCCTTCCATATAATTTCCATTTTCCCAGATTTGGGGGGCTTATTTTCTAAAAAAATGTCTTTAAATTATTTTTTTTAATACAAATGAAGTGAAGCCGATGTCTAAAATTTAAAATTTGACAATGAAGCCAAATGGATTTATCCAGACCGAAATACTTATCTGTACAAAAGACTCAACAGATTTCCAAAAAGCCCAGGCCACACGAACATATAAGCACGTGCATATGAACATGTGCAGTCCCATTAAAACCACTATGATTATTCGTGCCTTTTAATGACAAACACATTTGACCTAAAAGCGTAGCAGTTCTTAATTAGGCAAAAACTCCTCAGACCCACTCTAAAATGGAAAAAAGTAGCTTTAATGGTAGAGTGGGACACGGGTTGAAAAGTGAAGGAAAAAAAATAAATTCTGATCAAGAAGAAAAAGTTTAAGCCAAGTTAAACTCATACATTCTTCCCACCCACAAAGCTGAAAATCTGCCCTTGGAGCAGATGTTGCAAAGCAGTATTCCCTTTGGTAACCCCCAGGAAGGCCACACACAAGTTTTCCAAATTCTGTCTGTTGCACATTTCACAGACCTGGAATGACAGTTCTTTTAGCAGAAACTTCCACCTTTAGCTCACAATTGCTTATGGGAAGGTACGACAGGAAAAATCTGAATAAGCTTAGCTAGAAGGAAATTTTATCTGGCATGTGAATGGTAACTATCTTACGCAGGGAATATCCTGGACATTTTTACGCATAAAGACACCTGGAGGAGAGATGGCATGTTACGGGCCTTAATGCAATAGACAAACTTTGAGCAGAATTTTAACCTGGGACCTTCTCTCCCTTTCCGGTTAGAGGAACAGGCTCAGGCAAAATCAGTAGTTCAGTGACTCTGGACCCAAGAGCTCTAACCGAGAGCGGTACCAGACCCCCGTCTCCTGCGGAGGCAGCACGCACAGAAGAACAGAGCATGTCTACAATTCACCACACAAAGGAAGCAAAAGCCTTTCTCTGGAGGCCCCTTCCATTCTCCTTTAAGCTTCCTCTCTCCTCTTTCTTGAAAACTCAAGGTGCGGCTATGGGGGGTCACACATTCAGCTCCCCATAATTGCCAAGTGCCCCAGACTGGTCCCGAAAGCATCATTTTTTAGAGTTCCCAAGTAATACAGTTCGCATTCAGCAAAGTATATGCCAATATCCTCGAACGAACCAAAATACCTCTCTCAATAAATGTAACATTAGCTGGGTGCAGACAGTCCTTTATAAAGCATACCCTCTGTAGGAGAGCTGAATTTAGTCTCATTAACAAATGTAGACAGGTCAGATGGTTGTGGGTAATCCTGTTTATCCGTGTTCAGGTCCACAGTCATGCAGGTCCATTTCTGACTGGTCACCGAAGACGCCAGTTTCTCCTCATCTGTCGCATGAACCACCGTGGATATGACGGGAGGCGTTTCTGGAGTAGGCAGTGGAGTGGGATCCTGCAGAAAACAAGCGCCAATTAATTCTACTATCTTTCATTATCATGTTGAATAGTCAACTCCCTAAATTCCTCTGCATGACCACAGTCATCTTTTTAATCCCGTATTCTTTACTGCAGGTTTGTATAAAGTACTTAATGAAAGATATTAAAGTAATTCATTTAGAACTCTACTAGCAGCAAGTTTTCCTGGTATAACTAAACTCCTTGATGATAAAGACTCGCATTGCAAAGCTGCGTTGATAACAAGGAAGAAAGAAAATCCAGAGCCGTTTAAATCTGTTAGGCACTTGATGTAAGTGGCACACATCACCCACGACTGAAGTCTTTGACTACCAAAACTGACTTTTTAGGCTTCCCTCATGGGAGCAAGCCTTCCTAGGCCTGCGAGGTCATGAACCCCGTCTTCATTTCTAGGCAGCCAAGCAGCAGAAATAAAAGGGTAGGATGGATAACAGGAAGACGAACAGCAGCATGGAAGGAGCTGTGCCACATCAAAGCATTTAGGCCTCTGTAGGCAGAACAGCTTTTGTTAACTTCTCTTCCAAGAAAACCACCTGCCGGCAGTTTACAACAAGGAATAAAACCATCCAAGTACGTGTCCCTGGCAGATCAGCCCACTTGTTTTATTTCTATTTCCCTTCCAGCCCACCAGTTTGATGCATTTAGTTTCTTACTTTCTAATCTAAAAATTCCAAGGTGGATAGTTACGTCTAGTTTTTCAGGCAACTGACTGAAGATATTTATTCATATTGTTGGTCCATTGTAACACAGGACTTTCCAAAGTACAAGCACTAACAATCTAACTGGAATTCCCAGAGCAAATACTAGATCTAATATACATTGTATACACGCTTCAAGAGACCAAAAGTTTAATACCTGATGACTATAGCCTAGTGTGCTATAATTGAACACCAATATGCTTACATTCTTTACAAAAACCTTTTCTATTATTAAATGTACAATTCTACAATTAAATAAATCAAATTTCCTTTTTTTGCCCCTACAAGAACACTAGTTAAATCATCAAAATAAGGCAGTACTTTACCTGAGAAGGAGGATCAGATAGCGGGGATCTTTTTGGTGATTTTTTCACCCTAAATGTATCACTGAAAATAAAGTTAAAACAGTTAATACGGTAATACCAGCAAGAATCGGGTCATCTCACACTTAGCAAGAGACAGCCACAGACAATGCAACCTCTGTAAGCCCTTCTGCTCGAAAATCCCATCCATTAGGTAGCAGCACCACAGAGAAACATGCCACAGGTACATATTCTTGTCATGCACTTGGACCAGACCTCAATTCCCCAAAAGCTGAGAAAAGCAGGATTGCCATATTTTCCATGCCAGCTACCGACACAATTACAGAACGGAGCTGCCGCTCGATTGCAATTCAAATCCCTGCTCCGCCACAGACATCCTCAGTGGCCTTAAGCAAATTATTTAGCTTCTGCCTGCTCCAGTTTCCCTTCTGAAAATTAAGTCTAAAACACATCTTTAAATGAGAATTAAAGCAGTGATAATCTTGGGCAGTAAGCTCCAATGACCCCATAAATCATTAAGAAAAAAAAAGGTACGCTTTGGATGAACTACGTAAAACCAGTAGAGGCAGGCGCTGTTCCCAAGGTGCCAGAACAAAGCTCTATCGGTACAAATGTGCACAACAGACCCCCTCCCTCTTTAAAACAAATACAACAGCAAATATGGCAATTCCGCTTCCAGCTCCCCTGACAGCTCACAGTGCGGACTGGGAGCACGGACACTGCAGCCCTTCCAAATCCCATAGGTTTCAATCAGGCAAAAGGAACGAAGAATAAACATTATGTCTTGGTCTATAATTATGAATGTTGCCTTTACGTTTATTCACAATTGGTTAAAAATATTTTCTAAGAAGGAAATAAACCAATTATCCACCTGTTCTCTTGGTGCATATTGCCAGAGTTATTCAGACATATTTTTGCTACTAACTAGAAGAGGGAGAAAAACATCACACCGAACTCGCCGATGTTTGCCTTAATGTTTGAACTGAGATGCAGTAGCAAAAATGATTGCCCACCAGCTCATCCCTGATCAATGAATGGCAAGATGGGCACGAGAAACTATAATGGTGAGTTTCAGTCAGCAGAGGAGGGTAAATCAATACCACATCTAGAGGGGAAAATAAATTGGACAGCTGAATATCAGTGTGTTCGATGCTACTAATTATCTAGTTATGATGCTAGAAGTAATTTGGATAACTTATTCCTTTAAGAAGGAGAAACACTTTATGTAGTATTTATGAAAAACTGATTGTACAATATTGTTGTACAATGGTAGAAATAAAACATCCATATTTTAGCTCCAGGGTACAAAATCTATATGGCTTCTTTGATAGGCAAACAGATCACGAGGCAATAGATTCCTCAAACTCATTGACAGCAAGGCATCTGACTTAAAACAGCTTTCGTACGTGCCCGTGAAGTGAAATAGTTAACACAAAAGCTTCATGCTGAATAATAACTGATCATGCTACAAAATAAATGAGTAAAATTAAAAAGCCCGTAAATCAAAAAGGAAACTTGAATTGTTAGCTTAGAATTACTTACAACAGAGAACATACAGACATCACATCTTCTACCATCCTAAGACAAATAAGACAAAGAAAAGAGAGACAGACAGAAGGAACTGACAAAAAAGATAAACCTACAAATACTCTGTTAATGTTAATGTGTTAAGGCAATCTGACCATGCATATTTTCTACCTGTATAATCTTAACACCTACTTTTTATTGTGAAATACATGGGGAGAAAAAAAAATATTCATCAAGTCCTTTAATGTTTTCAAATTCAATATTATACTTTCAACACACTTTGATCTTACAAAACACATTTTTCAAAGCTGAGGCCTCCGAGTCAAATTCCTATCAACGTACTAAGTGTCCTTGTCTTCCCTGACGGTAGCCACCTGCTTTCTCTTGAAAACACAGTATTTGTTATTATACGGGATGTAAAACTGTTCTTCAATGGTAGCTAAGCTTAAGGAAAGAACACAGTTATGCCAGGTTTTTTCATGTCTGTTGATTTGTTACGACAGTACAGAAAAAGCTACTTGACCATTTCAAATCATTTACCTAAGTCAAGAAAGAAAATGACATTTCTTTAAATCTCATCTATGTCGGCTCTCACTGAAACCTAACTTTGTGTTCCGATAGAACAATTTGACTGCCCCCAAAACAGAACCAAACCTTGCCAAACAATTAAGGCTAAGAGAAGTTTTCATCTACTTCTAAGCTTGGCAGCTTCTGCTCGGCTCTTCTCACCTGGGATGCTCTGGGAAGCTGGCACCTTCCATTTCTAAACGCAGCCTCCAATCATCCAACAGTTTCCAGAGCAATGTCTGTACAAGCCACCTACTTTTATTCATCACTATAAGCAGGCACTTGGGAGCCGTCAGCTGCTCCTTGTTCAGTATCATCTGAGCAAGATGATCTCCCTCAAAACAGCTCAGCACTTAGGTATACAACCCGCGAGTAATTTGCATCAAGTTGACAACTCTTCTAAAAATCTCATCTTTTCACATGGAGGTCAATGCTTGGATTGCTGCAAGTTTCATTCCAGAATAAAAACTGGTTATTTTTATTGATTTAGCACATGTAAAACCTAGCATGCGGCACAGATTCAAAGTAGTACGAGCTTAGCAGTGGCTAAAACTCATGCCTGGCTTCTTCACCTTCCACAGGTCTCATCTAGAAATCACTGTCTTTCCATATGAGGAACACATTTTCAAACTGGTCCGTACAGATGTGTTTCTGCACCCCTCAATAGTGCTAATAAAAACTCCTGGCTTTGCACAATTGTCCATTAATTAAGTTTTAGAAGTCCTGGTATATTACAGTATCATTTCCTAATTCAAACACCCTCCTTGCCGCCCCTTGGAGCTGAAGTCTTTTGCATTGGTGTCTCTCTCCTGTCCCACCACGGGAGCATTGCCAAGGAGGGTCCTACACCCCATCTCCTTGCCCGGCCAGGGGTTCTCCTGCACTGGAGCCCATGGAGGAGCCATGTCGAGGGTCCTTTTCATAGAGAAGAGAGACCAGAGACAGGCAGAGACAAACAAAACCTCTGCTTCCCCTGGCATCCTCCAACGAGCCTTAGGCTAATTTTCTTCTAGAAAGTATTATGGCTCCAGGCTGCACTGTGTATTAATATGCAGATTCTCTTCTTTGTTAGAAACCACTTGCAAAAAAAGTAGGTTACGGGGCTGCAGGGAGCAGACACATAACAGAACACAGTGAAAGCAGTCCCAGGCAAGGGCTGAGAATTCCTGCAAACCTCCTGAGCTAAGAACCTGCTCTAGGATAGCTTCACTTCTTCCACCACAACAAAGAGCAGCAGGGAACTCTGTGACTGTAGGACAGGGCCTTCCCGGGATGGATTTTCCCAAAGATGGGTGTGGTTTAGCAAAATCTTTGTAAAGTCCTGTTGCCCCTAAATGAACAACTTTGAAACTGTTTCTAACATGCACAGCTGATGGATGGACCCAAGAGGTTTATACTGGGGGTCTGTCAACTCCACTGCAGCTACTGGAAGACACAAGGAGACTCTGGCTGGCTGCAAATATTGGACTTCAGGATCTGGTGATAACAAAATTCCCCTCTTGCCCTCTGAACTTCCCCAGTAAGATTCAAATTATTCCTCTCCTGCAGTCAGACTTTTAAGTCTTGTTTTGGACAAAACCAGTTTGGACTAGGCTTGGAAAATGTGCCAGCTTAGCATGCATCTTAACTCCCACCTCAATTTCCCTGAAAGTTCAGGCATACCTCAAAAAAAAGTAATATCAGAACAACTGAAACTCAACTCAACTATACAGTCAGAAATGCCCCTAAAATGAAAAAATGGCACAAACGTCCTCAAATCTGGCAAGGGACGTGAATTAGATGTCTAGAGGGTAGCAGGCTGCTCAGAAAAAACTGAACAATCTCCACCACACTCCATAATGGCGGTAATTTTTTTTTTGTACTGCTTTACATTAACCATGTTATCTTCAAATTGTCAGGCTTTTGTAATTTTAAGTCACGTCTTTGTTAGTTAGCTGAAACATTTAAATGATAAAGGGACATGCAGTGTGATATTTTCTTATAAATACACACAGGATATCAATTTCAGATAAATGGGATATAAACTCACTCATTACCAACTCAAAACAACCATGTCTGAACGGGTAAGATAACACGCACACCAGAAAGTTAACCATGGAATCAATGCAACTAGCCATTGAAATCATTAATCAAATATCTCAATACAACAAGCTAGAGAATTTATCCTTCAATTTGTCAACTGTTTCTAAAAGCTGGATATTTCCCTCACACGTAGCAGTCTAGGAGAGTTTAACCCTTCTGCAGAACTGTAAGCTCCTTCACAGAAAGGAATTTTTTCACATTTTTTAGTCTTGGGTTTAAATATATATATTTCAATACTGCACTCCTCTGTTTCAGGTTATTTTCTTTTAAATACTGTACGTCACTTGATAAAACCATCTTCTGGCTGTCTGCAATAGGAGATTTGTCGCTGCCTTACTATTTCACGTCCCACTCTCACAACCAATGACTCACAAAATACTCTTTACCGGTGTGAATGCTTCCATCAGCTTAAACAGTATCAAATTCCCAAGATGAGGTCACAGAAAATTGGCCACAAAATTGATAAAATTTGGACTTAATCAGATTCAAAGCTACACTGAGCTCCAGCACTTCAAAAATTCTATTGCCAGTCCAGTGGCCTAATCTGGCTTGACTTAGCCCTGGTTCTCCCCTTCAGTCTGGAAACATCAAGCTGTTGAGGAAACAGGCAGAGGGAGAGCACGTACAGACCCCCGGCATGAGTCCAGTTGGGAGGCTACCAACACTCAACGGCATCTTCCTTTCTCTATTCAAATATAAACCGGGTGTAACAGTGCTAAGGGGTAGGAATGTGCTGCTTCTAATCTAGAAACATCTGTGCACTTTAACTTACGTTTTTAGTGGCGTCTTCTTCTTTTTTGCAGGTTTATTCAAGTTGTCTCCTTCAGTTCCGTTTGTTTCATTGGCACTGGCTGGTATCTCAAAGGAAGCTGGAGATTTAGAGGGCGAGCTGGCTATCTTAGAAGAAGACTTGAAAGGGTCAATAGAGTCCTCACACATGTCTGGCTCAAAACTGTATGTTTGTTGAGGCAGTTTGGGCGATTCTTGCATTTTTGTACTAGATGAGAACGGGTTAAAATTGGGATCATCCCACTTGTCAATATCAAAAGTGTAAGAGCCTTTTGTGATTGGGATTTCGTTGGGATCAATGGGTGACTTGGTTGGTGTGGTTGGGGCATTGTCAAGCTTCTCCACTGACTTTTTAGTCTTTGGCCTCCGTAGTGGCATTTTAGCACCAGGCTTTTTACCTGCTTTTTTGGGAGGAGGAGTACTGTCCTGCTGGTCTTCACTCACCCCTTTTTCTTCAGAATAATCAAACTCCAGCCTCACCGCAATGCCTTTGACCGGAGGATCTTCTTGTCCTCCAGTGTCAGGCGGAGTCACCTCCACAGCCTCTGGTGCCGTTGTAAGAGGTAGCGTTTTCCTGTTGGCAGGGGGAGAGTTTTGTACTTTGCTGCCTCCAGTGCTAAATGCACTAATCCCTTCAAAACTGTCTGGATCCAAAGGGCAGGATCCTTCAGGCACAGGTGGGGCCTCCTGTTTCTCAGCAGAGATTTTAGAAGGTTCAGTACATTCGGGCTTTACTGAGTCAGCCTTTGCTTCAGATACTGGTTTATCCTCACCTGGGGCACAAGCTGCTTGGCCAAGGTCAGATGGTTCTTGTGGTGTTTCCTTCACTGGTGGAGCATCCAGAGATTTTTTTGCTGACTGCTTCTTTTTTACGGAAGCTGGTCTGGATTTCTTTGTTCTCTTAAGGGTACTAGAAGCACTACTTGAACCAGTACTGTACACATCTGCTGCCGGTGCTAATGTCTCACTATTACCAAGATAAGATGCTCCATCAAAATCACTTGCTTGCAAGCTCAGAGATCGAGACAATGTAGATTTAGAAACCGGGACTGAATCGGTAGATTTTCTTCGAACATTCGCTTTGGGATCACGATTCTTTGATTCTGGAGAGCTCGGTCCTAAGGCATGGAGAGAATCAACTAACTCAATGTTATCGAAGTCCAAGTTGTAAGTTCCACTGCTGGCTATTGGCTTGTCCTCATCAAAGACGGTGGAAAAAGAATGGGAAGGGGGACGGAAAGGGCCTTCTTCAACTGGTTCACTGTGTGACACATCAGTTACGGGTACAGATTCTGAACATAATCCTGTGGGAACAAACAGAAAACTCAGTGAATTTTAAACACATTTTTAAAACTGGAGCTTAATAAATTTTACTATAATATTACTACAAGGGAAAAAAATAAAGGGTTAAAATCATACAAATGGACTAAGCAATGATTAGAGGACATAGAAACCAAAGTGACATTTCCAACATATGAACTAGATTAGGGGAAAAAAATAGTTCTGCTCTCCCCAGGAAAGGATTCAAGGCAAGTTTCATGAAAACACAAAATCTGTATTTGCAATAGCCTCTAGAGCATCTCTTCTAAACTAATTATCACTTAGTTAAAGAGATAGATATTACCGTAACATGCTAGCTATGCCAAATACCAGAAAAACTGAACATTGAGCACTTTATTACTCCTGTTTTCTACTATAATGAAGAGTTCACAGAATTGTGTCAGAGCTCTTATTGCAGTAAATTCCCTGTAAATTGACTGGGGCTTCAGCAATTACATGTTGAGCTTAAGTTTTGTTTCCCATGTGCTATTTTTACCAATTTCCCAGAGGAACATGGCTTCCTCTCCACAGCCCATCACTGCTGCTCCTCTCTCTGCCCCAAGCAGTCAGTACACTCCACTTTGACCTCGTAATTCCAAGTTTATAATGAGACGTGAATCACTGAGAATTTCATATAAAATAAATTATGGTAAAGGTAAGAAAATTAGTCAGAGTACTGTACAAATATTCTTAGTTGAAAATCTTCCTTAAAAATACCACTAGAAGCTCCCTACAAATTATTTAAATGAGATTCCTCAAAGTGTAGTTCTAACTCATTGATGTAAAGAAAATTTACAAAGAGAATTATATACTAAAACTGTTAAACCAAGCAAGTTTTCATTGTAACTAAAGATTTGATTATTGAATGGAATCGTAAAAAGATTTCTAGACGTCTCTTCACTTGGGATATAACAACTATATCGGACAAAGTAGAAAAATATACAGTGCATACCAAAACCAACAAAAAAATATAGGTAGGAAAGTATTAAGATGATGGTCCCTTCTGCCTTCCAGTTCATAAAAGTTCATTATCAAAATGTTTTACTAATTCTGAATATGGTTTGTTCCTGCTGTCATTGTACCGCTGCCTATCTGAATGTAACATAGTCACCTCTGCCTACGTGTGCGGGTGCCCGTCGGGGCATCGGAGACCTGGGAAAACTCTCTCCAGCTCACAGCTCCAGCTGGGGTAAGCCAGCTGCTCTGAGCTCTCACTGACACGTACTGGAGCAAAACGCCCCAGGGTTCCCTACTGAAGCAACGCAGCATTCTTCACGTTGTTATTTTTTTTTTTAATTATGCAATTATAAAGAAAAACAGTCAAGCAAAAATTAATGCTTTTGTCATCCTTAAGTGACTTCAGAGAAATTTCTACACATCGTTTTCATTCCAATCTTGACATGTTCTGCAAAGTAATTCCCATTTTGCCCCGCTACATTCATTAACGTTGTTCATAAAAGCAATACAGACAATCAATAATTACTTTTAGTCAGAAGCTAGGCATAGATTAAGAACAGAAAAAAACATTTTTCCTTTGTTTCAGAGGAAATTATATGTCTGCATAGAGATTACAAGAATTATTATTCATGGATGTAGAGGACAGAAAGGATTTAAGGAAATTGGACGCATTTCCCAAAGCAGTACCTTAGAGTAGCATCACGTATTTCCAGGGATCGTCAAAGGAATGACAGCTACACAGTTTCTCTTTTAAGACTGTGGGAGTTTACTGAGTTACATCAACTAAAATAATATCTTAATGTGTTTTTCTGCTAATGAATGCTAACAACATGGCAGTACTTTAGGACAGTTTATTTTTCTCAATCTCCACTGAGCTGGGTTTGGGTTCAGCCTGGCTGAGTGGTCATTAATTAGACTTGATTTGCCAGCTGAGCTGGTGCTTACTTCACTGGGACTTCTGGTAAGGGGACTCGAAAGAGTGCCCTAAAACTCCAGAATTAGACTGATCTGTGCATTTTCCACTGGAATGGGAATGGAAGACACTTAATGGGAATACATTACAATAAACACTGGCAGAGCTCTAGTGTGTCAGCAGAGTACAAATGTAGGTCAGCATGAAATAAAAGGGGGATCTGAACAAGAAATCGTCTGCAATTATGCCTTGTTTTCATTCCGGCCTGCGCCAAAGGCCTCAACAGGATTGAGGCCCCTTGTCCAACGTCAGCACAAACATGCATTTAAAAAAAAAAAAAAAAATTAAAAAAACCCCAAACAAACACAAAAAACCCCAATGCCCTGCAGGACTTGGCCTGTAAATAGCAGAGCTATTATAGGGCAGAGCTGAGGTTAGGGACCCATCACAGCAGCGACGAGAACGTGCAAGGCTTTCCAGCTGCGCAACGCAAAACAGCATTCAAATGTGGCGTGCTCCACGTAGCGCAGAGCTTTCATCTTCTTCAATTGCTTATTTCACAACTTCCTCCTAATCAAATCCTTCACTTGGAGCGCAGATTTCTGCAGAACGTTGCTTGACTCGCTACTGCGACATTTTTACGCGTTTCTTGAAGAAACGATATGTGAAACTGTCTCAGAAAACACGGCTTTGGGTAGAACTGAAATGCGGCTG
Source organism: Burhinus oedicnemus (assembly GCA_008921705.1). Lineage (NCBI taxonomy): Eukaryota > Metazoa > Chordata > Aves > Charadriiformes > Burhinidae > Burhinus > Burhinus oedicnemus. The sequence goes on from VFFE01009051.1 coordinate 216,764, forward strand.
TCGGACTCTTGCAGCATTACAACAGAATTGGCTCGCTAACGGCAGAAAGAGAGGAAGATATGAACTGTACAAACTGTCGCAAAACAACACGGCTTTATTACTACAAAGAGGTAGGAAGACCATTCTTTCCTGACATTAACAGCCTGGGCAGACAGCAGTGCCATTTGTCTTCTTACACCAACAGAATTAAGTAAATCAGTATTGCTAATTACGGTGTTTTATTAAAATGTAATTCGATCACAAAGGAACATACTACAACACAAGCTATGAAAATTAAGGCAGGACTTGCCCTAGAGAGAGGCCAGCGCAAGGCTTCAAACAAGGCTCACGCCTTTTATTGGCACTGACAGTCACCCACAATTTATACCGGTGAGAGCTGCCCACAGGTAGATATTAAGTTTTATAAAGCATTCCAAGAACATAAGCGAGAACAGGGAAACGTACATTGCTATAAAAAACAGGCAATCCCTGAAAAAACCTCCTATTTTATTCCTTAAAACAGAAGGTCCAAGTTCTGCTCCTTCCACAAGGAAATTTCTCTGATTTCAGAGAATTTTTGCCTGCATCATGTATGAAAAAACAAAAATGATCCAAAATCAAAAACAACAACAGAAGACCCCAGACTTCTTGCATCCAGGGGATGAGACCTCTCAACGAGAGCTGCACGAGACGTTTAACGCTTGGCATTTTCACCTGTCCCCTATTATGGCAGAAGCAAAAGTTGCTAGAAAGATAAGGCTGTTTGCATTAATAAACAAAACAAATATCTGTTGTTAGTATCAACAAAAAGGAAGTAAAAATTTAAAAAAACCCTTTTCTAATCAACTACAGAAATCTTTTTCTTGCAGATTATAAAATACCTAGATTTTGATAGCACTTCAGATGCCAGTAAAGCTTCAATGTTCCCCAAGAACAGCGAGGCGGACACATACCTCACTTAACTCAGCCTTCTTTGAATAAAGACCCATAAAGGATCTGAAGAGTAACAAATCCCATGCGTGTGCTCCGAACGGTCCACTGATGAGGATATGGAATTTTTACTGCATTGCTACTACTGCTTTATATCAAGAATAGTGTGGCCAGCAGGAGTAGGGAAGTGATGGTGCCCCTGTACTCAGCACTGGTGAGGCCGCAGCTTGAGTACTGTGTTCAGTTTTGGGCGCCACAGTCTTGGAGGGACATTGAGGTGCTGGAGTGTGTCCAGAGAAGGGCAACAAAGCTGGTGAGGGGTCTGGAGAACATGTCTTATGAGGAGCAGCTGAAGGAATTAGGATTGTTTAGTCTGGAGAAGAGAAGGTTGAGGGGAGACCTTATTGCTCTCTACAACTACCTGAAAGGAGGTTGTAGTGAGATGGGAGCTGATCCCTTCTCCCAAGTAACTAGCGATAGGACAAGAGGAAATGGGTTCAAGTTGCACCAGGGGAGGTTTAGACTAGACATTAGGAAAATATTTTTCATGGAAAGAGTTATCAAACATTGGAACAGGCTGCCCAGGGAGGTGGTGGAGTCACCATCCCTAGATGTGTTTAAAAGTTGTGTAGCGGTGGTGCTTAGAGTCATGGTTTAGTGGCAGACCTGGTAGAGTAGGGTCAATGGTTGGACTAGATGATCTTAAAGGTCTTTTCCAACTTAAACAATTCTATGATTCTATTCTATGATTCTAAGGTCAGGTTGGATGGGGTTCTGATCAGCCCGATCTAGTTGCAGATGTCCCTGCTCATTGCAGGGGAGGTTGGACTAGATGACCTTTAAAGGTCCCTTCCAACCCAAATTATTCTATGATTCTATGATATTGAATATGAGAGGACAGTGGGCATTCAGCGGTTTAGAGCAGGACTGGTAGGAGGATTTACATCAGACAGCCTCTTTTTACAGCCTGAGGAAAGAAATGCAGGAACTCAGTGGCAGTAGTCGCACAAGGAGCTACAGAATTCGGCAAAGCAAGGGCAGACTTGTCTCATTTTGGTGCAGCATCACAGATTTCTTCCTCACCTGCGGACCTCTCCGTGCCTTCCCTGCTCTGAGCCCTGCGGTCCCCGCGGGACAGGATGGGGCACCCGGGGGCATCCCCTACCGCAGCGCAGGCGGTGTGCTCTCCCGGGATGCGTTCACAAAAAGACACATTTCCAAAAACTTGGGAGGCAACTTCCAAATTCGTTTTAAAGATATTTTAAAGAAGAAAATGAAATACCTGCACCAGCTATGAGCTTATTGAGTCTAAAGCTGAAGTATTTCTTTATGAATAATGAAAATATATTAAGGGGTTAGAACATATGAAGTACTTCTAGATATTTTTAAATATTTTTCCCTTTAAATTACATCAAATTCTTCTAGCAGTGGAGCTGCGCTGTGTGCTAGGACAGCTGAGCGTTTTCTTCTTTGCTGAAGCACCTCTAAAATAGGGGGCAATCCAATAGGCTGCAAATAGGTGGCCTTAACAGTGCTGAGCTGGAAACAAAATGAAACACTATTTTGGAAGGCTTAGAAACAAAATTTAACCAGATCTAATAAATCAAATATGGACAAAATGAAATTCTAATTCTGCATTTTAGAGAAAAACAAAGAGAAACCCTTGGAAAATGCATACAGCACGCACTGGCATTCTCCGTTATAATGAAGCAACTCAGCAGACAAGTACGCTTCGCCTATAGCATACAGGAATTGGAATTACCTAATACCAGAAATTTTGAAACACAGTTTATTTCAAGCTCCTCCTCGTTACGCGAAACCTTTGAAGTTGTTGAATCAATTAGTAATGCTATTTTAAAAATTACTGTAAAAATATTTTTGCCATTAATTCTGGGAGAAAATTTTGGTTACAAAGTTTATTTTCCATTTTCCTGTGTCAGGCTTCAAGAGGAAAAGCACTAAAGAATGTTTTCTGTCCCAAAAATTCGGTTTGTTTTTGTCTGGGTCATCATCTCTCTACTGGAAAGCCTGACCTCGATTTCCCTGGCAGAAGAAGGACCTGAGTACAGGTCTCCCATATCCTGATCGGCAGACTGTGATGTACAGAGGGGACTCCAGCTCTTGTATCTGCCCTGTGTATAAAACCTGAATTCATTAATTAACTGGGGAAGGTGGCAGGGGGGCAGAAGAAATGCCCCTGCCAAGGCAGGAATTCCTGGCCAGAAACACAGGATGTTTGGGAGAAAGGGCTTGGGGTATTTTCTGGTGCTCAAGTGGCTGGAACAAGGGAGGAGAGGACACTGCTGTGAGAAGCTGATGAGACAGGCAACAGTCATTTAAAACACTACCAAAATCATAATAAATAAATAAATACATAAAAAGCACCCTCAAAGTCATTTGCCTCAAGAGTATAACCCACGTTCCCCACAACGTGCGAAGTATTTATGGAGGAATGGAAGGGCTCATTAGTGACCCTTTCTGGGGTTCAGCGGTAGTTCCCATACGTGCTCTGTTACTCCTCTTCCCCTCCAGACTCGCCCGCAGACTGACTCCCCTCCTCTGCTCTACTGCTGATGGACTGGAGCCATGCAGCAGGTTTTACCCCACCAGGAGCTGGCACAAACCCAGGATGAGCCTAGCTATATTTCACTTTCATCATATTTATGAAGCGAGCGTTGAAGTCAACCTAATTAAAAACTCTCCTCTTGGCTTTCCAGCAGTGGGGTCCAGCTGTTGCGCTAATGATATCATGCAGCATAACTGCAACCGTCTGCGTAAGTAATTATTGTCAGATATAGATGAAATAATCCTTTAAAAAACTTACTATGCTTCCTCCTTCCACTCGAGCACACGCTCCGTCACCAACCTCATGTAGGAGACAAAGCCATGCAGCTGGTGAAACCCAGCTGGACGTCGCTGCCTCTCCCTGTGTGTGTGCCAGGCTCTCCGGTTGCCCGTATTCCTTACTCCTCTTTTATTGAAACCTATTTATTTAGCTGTATGGTACCAAGGAGGAACTCTGCTTCAACTGCCCATAACCCCCGAGGAAGGGACGCATTCTCTTTGTGTGCAGCCACATGCGTAACCTATGAGGTATGTAAACTACAAGATAACCGTTACTCAAGCGGTTTATGAAATACAAAACTTTTAGCTGTTCGCATTTCTGAAGAGGCGTGCAAACACCTAAGCTACAGCCTTAGTATTATTAATTTCTTCTAAAGATTTCCAAACCAAATTAATGCTTTGTGTTGCCCTCCTACATTTGAATTTTTTCTGCCTTACACATCTTCCTTCCCTCACGTGAATTACTCTGTTGTATAACTGCATTTTGCATCATTTTGGAATGCCGAACATCGCTCTGGTAGTTTGCGGCAACTTGCCTCCCATGAACAAATCTTATTTGCAACTGAAATGTTTTCACCTCTGCCATCCAATGGCCTGCAATACAGTTCCCACTGGCCACGAACAGGTATGTATATAGTTCCCTGCCTTTCTTCAGAAATAGCTGAAAGAAAGGAGGGGGAGATGGGGGATGTAGGGAGACAAGAATCACATGTGCCAGGGAAGCACATGTGTAATCAAGGGTTTGAAGATAATCTACTGCAGTAATTAAAACCACGCTCCAATCCTGTTTAGCATATGCGTTCCTTTGTTCTCTTGGCACTTCTTTTGTAATCACTAGATTGCAAAAGATTAGAAAAAGGAAAGAAGATGGAGACCGAGTAGCGTTGTTTGCTACAGTGAAGCGGGAACTGTGACAGCAGAAAGGTAAGTGTCAGGACATCCCAGTGTTTCGTTTTTATTTTCTGGAATCAGTTCGTTGAACATCTTTCTAGCTTCTTATAAACTCGTATCATAAATCGTGACCTTGAAGAACAGTCCTTAATGCGTAAGTCCCAGGACTGCGTTAGCTGGCTCGAGACATTTGCAAGACTTATTTGTCACTTTCCCAAAGGTTTAAATCAAAGCTTGACAGCCTTTGTAATACACACACCAGCCACGGACGTTGCCTGTGCCCACTGCTAAACACACCCACTTCCACAGCGGAAATGGCAGCTTTAAAACGCTGCCTGGCAATGCCATACGTCTTTCCAAACAAAATACAAGTGAACTTTAGTCTGCTTAGAGTAAAATTACCTTTATACAATTTAGCCAGGTGAGGAAGATGACTTGACTTTCAGATGGGAAAAAAGACAGCACAATGAGGAATTCAATCTTAAACTGTTGAGCTGTCAGCTGACAGCCCAAACAAAGCTATTTTGGGCTAATAGAGTGCTTTCTACTCCCTCGTATTCCATTACTTAATTTGGAGAACAAAGAACAATTTTTGGGGGGAAAGGATTTCTTTGTTTTTTTAAACACAATATGCCCTTTTTGAAGGTTATTTTCCCAGTATGTACCAATTTTTATGTACGTAAATTATACATACATTCACACATACTCCCATGTTCCTCCTATAAAGCTAATATAAATATTTCTGTTGTTTCAATGGGCTTCTTGTTCACCTTCTCTTTCAGGCGACAATACATTTGAAAATAGCATTTTGTCAATTGTCACAGTTAACGGTGCTCACCCAGGTACCTGCGTATGTATCTCACACCTCCTTCTTCTATTCATCGGACTGTAAAGATTCTACAGTTCTGAGAAGAGGGAACGAAGTTTGATTCAAAAGGAAGAAAGGTTTTTCTAGAAAGCCCTTCTTTTCTTTATTATTTATCAAATGCTACGGACAGATTCTCCAATACTTTTTTCCAGGAGGTGACAGGTTTTTTCCTCCCAGCATCCAGTAACAAATCTTCCAGAAGACATTTTATTAGCATCAAATCCTTGCCTGTGCTTACACAAACACCCCCCTGCAGCTTTACCTTCCTCAGTAACCTGTCCTACTCATTACACGTTTGTTACCTGTGTCTTCCGAGGGCAGCTGGGGTTTTATTTCTTGTTCTGCTATGTCTGCTACAACTGCTGCTGCTGCCGCTGCCGCCGCTTCCGGGGGTGGCTGCGGAGGTGAAGGTGGTGCCTTTACCGGTGTGGTGGACTCTGGGGTCTCAAATGCTTCTTCAGAGTCAGAGCTCCTGGGGAAAATCAAACGAGAGACTAGTGAGCAGAGTAAAGAGTCATGTTTGCAGGTCTACCTGGGAACGCAGGGCTTTCTGAGCTGATGGCATCGACCTCAGCTACCAGGCTACCTCTGCATTTCCCAAAGGAGATTTTACACTGCAGGATGGTTTCCAGAGCAGAATATGATGGCTATGATCTTCTCCATATATAAATCTTTATGTCACTTAAGACTTCTTTGTGTTACAAAAGCAAAGATATGCTTGGAAATAAATCTGTCCTGTAGATCCTGCTTTCCAGTGTGAAGGTGGCTCGACCACACAGACACCACCACTGACATCTCTGTTAGTCTCAGAAACTGTCCTTGGCACAAGTGTAGCTAGATCAACTAAAAATAAAAATAAAAGGGATCTTCTCAAGAGAATTTCATAGCTTCATCAAAAAAACCCCATCTAAAATAGCAACAAATTGCTGTGTGTGCTCCGACAGGTGAGAGAGCAGACATGGAGCTACCTGAGGCGCAGCAAATCCTTGTGCATCCTGCTCCCGCAGAACTACTACATTCTGCTTTTAGCAGGATTTTACCACAGCCCTTTTTGAACAGTAAGCGTATGGGTTTGTTACACAAGGTAAGACAACCTGTAATATGCACCGGAGTCCTGGAATTGTCAATAATCCTTTTCTAGCACCGTGTGCTCACACAGACGCAAAAACCATAGGGACCATAATGGGTTGGTGCCAACCTAGCAAGGCAAGAGCAGCACCCAAAATGGAGCCATCCAAAGGAAAAACACAAGCTTGAAAGGCAGCAACTGTACAAAATGATGGGTAACCTAAACATTAAGTGAAGATCTAAACCACACAAGGACACGCCATTTGTTCTTACAGCAGTACGGGCTTAGGATACTGTCCTTCCAGATCTGAAAACTATAGATCTTAGTTGTCCTTAAACCAAACCAAGACTAAATTTTAGCTTTAAAAAATTTCTTCTTTAAGTCTTTTTTGGGAGCAAGGAATGCAGTAACAATGGTGTCATATTCAATATGCGCTGAACATACGTTCAATACACGTTCAATAAGCATTTCTGTTGCTCAGATGCAGATTTTTACTGCTGGTCTGTAATAAAGTGCATTGAATATGACAGTTTCCTAAAGGACGGGACTGATGTGCTTATTTCCAGTGATTCTTTGCATGGCTGTAGTCTCCACTCATGGCTGTCCACACCCCGTACGCCGGTGCAACGGGGAGAAAATTTGCCATGAAATGAAAAGCCATTTCATTCCCCCAGAAGCACTCTACGAGCCGTCCTGAATAGAGGACTCTTCTCATTTTGTTCAAGTTCAAAAATAACTCTGAACTGCCAGATTCTGTTTGGTTCCTCAAAGCTCGTGATTATTTTAAGCAGCTCGATGTCAGGAGAAGTACAAGTACAGGATTTGCATTCGATTACATTTGCCTAAATCTATCACAGCATGAAGCCCTCGGCAAGCCGGGAAGAAAAGACCTCGGTGTCACCCCTGACAATTTGAGGAGCACAGCAGACCCGATTCTCCCCGCCTGGCTCCGCAGAATCCCAATGAGAGCTCCCACCTCCTCGCACCCCTGTCTCATCACCTCTGCTCCTGTGCAAAGCAAAAAGGGTCCTACTAACAGCTTTGGATGTTTGCCTTACTTGGGAATTCTTGGAGATTTTCCTTTTTTCTCCCTAAACTTATATCACTGCCTGGGGAACTGCTTAAAAATAACGTGCCTGGCTTTCGATTATATCCATTGCTGCAGCTCCTCAAAATATCTTCTTTGTGTCATTGCTTAAACCATACTCATTCATCAGGCCACAGAACAGTCACATTGGAAGAGGTACGCTGCAGCATTTTTGAATTAGAGGCCTTCAAAGATGCACCATGTTTTAAGCTCAAAATATTTTTAAGCTTAAGAACAGCTGCAAACAAAGGTCTTCTGTAAATAAAGCTGCACAATAGGTATTCAACAAAAGAATGCTTTCTCTTCCTTTCACAGAGCTGGCTCAGGAAACTTTTAAGTTGAAGAATCAAAAAGAAACAGAGTAGTGTGATATTTTCCCAGTAGAGAAATGTTCCTTGTGTCCTAAAAACAAACCTAGAAAGTTATCATCTAAACCAATAAAATGAAAGGTAATTCATATCTCTTAGGCTTTCACATAATTCTGCGCTGTACTTTAACGCTTTACTCTCTTTATTTTGAACCCAAAGTGTTGCTCTGTAATATTGAAAGAACAACGGTTACACATGTTTAGACCCCCTTTTTCCAAATTGTCTGTATAGCATGTTACATATGCAGTAAATAAATAGACATATGTAATATAACTGAAATTGCAAAAAATCTCTATTTTTGTGTCCTACTTATATTTGTAACTGCCTTGTAAAAACTGGCTTGATGGAGCGGTTCTGTATTCTCCTTCTTTAAATGACGGAGAGACTCTGTGCGTGCTTATCTCCCTTTTAAACAAGCTACCTTTGTTTCCTTGGGCTCTTCCTTGGATGAGGTGGGCGTAAGCATTTGAAATAAAGAGAAATGTCTGTTCATTTTTTGTTCACTGTGTGAGCTTCCACATTGGAGAACCTCCCGAGGCTGTGGACAGAGAGTTGTCATGCCCGAGTTCCAGGACAAGGCTTTGTTTTGTTAATATTTAATAATCCCCAGAAGATTCTGATGCAATACTCCTAATTTTCAGCCGCACCCCTCCATAAGCAGCAGTGTAATCAAGAAAGAACTGCCTTAAGCGTAATCAAAATGCTGCTGAGTTTGTTATGAGAAGCATCACGCTGGCAAAATACGGTATTTAAGAAAGAAATATGAAGGGAAGCTGAATACCAGGAAAACATTCTTCGACATAGCCTGGGATCTGGGAGAGAGCATAAAGCCTGGAAGCAAAAACCAGGACAACGCTCCAAGGTCTACATTACATATATCCCGGAACAATGAGATGCTGTGTTCAGTTTTCCTCAGTGAAAATACGGATGGTCTCTCTTGCATACGGTATTTTTCAGACTACAGTCCTACTTTTAAACTGTAAGAAAAGGTTTTCCCAGAACAACAGGATTTCCTGTGAAAAGGAAATTACATATTTCAGCCAGTTTTATTCATAATGGCTTTTCTCTGTGAAATACATGGAATACACAGAAAGAAAATAATGCTGCCGTGAAGTTCATGGTGTAAAACAGATTGCCAACTTGTGATATGCCGTGAGAATCGGCACCAGTTCAAAGCTGTGCGAGGAGCTGCCATCACGGATCCAGCTGTGGGCAGTCTCTCACGAAAGGAAGAGCCCTTGTATCATCTAGAATATTATTCTGAAGCTCCAGGCAAGCATGAAGCAAGGTGAGATGGGATAACAGAATCATAGAGTCATTTAGGTTGGAAAAGACCTTTAAGATCATCTAGTCCAACCATTGACCCTACTCTACCAGGTCTGCCACTAAATCATGTCTCAAAGCACCACATCTACACGACTTTTAAACACATCCAGGGATGGTGACTCCACCACCTCCCTGGGCAGCCTGTTCCAATGTTTGATAACTCTTTCAGTGAAAAAATTTTTCCTAATGTCCAGCATGGGTTTTAGAGATAGAGAACTCATTTGCTGGCCCCAGCTCATGACGTTGTGGAGATGGGGCATGCAAGTGCAGAGTCTGAGTCTGCAGGACTAGTTTGTGGGGCAGCGAGGAAGTAAAGGCTACGGGAGGGAACATACATTCACGCGTCCTTTTGGCCACCTTGGGAAATTAGCGGGAGCTTGCCTTGATAGCATATTTCATATCTTTCCATCTGTATCCTTTGGGTTTTGTACCTAACAGGCAAAAAAGGTATAGATTGTAGAAGCTACAAAATGATTAGGTGATAGTAATAAAGTACAAAATGACTAGAAATATTCTTTCATTCCATCTCTTTCATCTCCCTTCTCGAAAGATAGCCGCTAAACAGTAAATGTAACACATACAGATGGGGTCGAGAAGCAGGGGAGAAACGAGAAATCCTAGAATGATATTAGACCAATACAACTCTGGCAACACTGCATCAGCTTGTGGAGCAGGAGCACTCCCTCCCACTCTCATCTGGAAACTCTGAAGTCTTGCCCAGCCTGCTACATAGATCTCCAGAGGAAATACTGAAGGGAGTCACTAAGGTTGGCTTCTCTTCTTCACCTTTGGCCTTGTGGAAATCCAGCCTCATAAGTTACATTACCTTCTTCTGTAAACCACAGATGCTTATAATTTTAAGTCCTCCCCGATTTCAGAATGAAAGATTGCCTTTTTGTCGCCGTAGCTGGAAAGCACTCAGTAAGCACAAATGAGATTTCTTCGTTCCAGTGCCTCTCCTCACTGTTTGCCCTCTTCAGGCACAACGGCCACTGAAATGAGGTCATCCCAGTTGTCGCTTGGAAACTTGATTCATTAAAAAGTAGTTTGCAACAGAGCTTTGACCTTCAGCTGCGTCAGGAAGCCTGCCATCTGTCTCGGGTTCTTCCAGTATTTACACTACAGCACTATAACCAAGGCAAGTCTGCACTGTGGTTTTATTCCACAGGAACGAAAGGGATGTCTGAAATAGAAAAGAAATTTAAAAGCAGGGCTTTGACACAAGGACTGAGGTCAGCAGCATCACTTCCTATGGAGGGGCTCAAGGGAGCAAATCTGGAACCGGTATGTGCCAAGGGAGCTCCACGGGCTTTTGTAGTTACTTCAAATCTATATAGAATTTTTATTTAGCATATAGCCTGCTTCAGAAAAAAAAAAAAAGCCAACCACGCCTAACTACTTTCTGGAGCACTGATCTATTGGTGTGCCCTACGGACAGTCTGGAGAGGAATGAGCAGGTGATATTTTGAAGTTTTGAAGCCGGGAGCTGGAGTTGCATCATCAAGAAGTGCTGTCTGTGCTGGGAGTGGGGAGAGGAGGATGGAGCCAAAGGAGCTGGGGTTGCGGAATCACAAGTAACAACATCAAGACTGGCTTCAAGGAGATCTGCTCCATCAGAGCTAAGGTGAACAGCCTCTGCCCACCCGTACTTAGATTTGTGTATTTTCTTCCGAACCATGCATTTAGAAAAAAGTATGTTAAATTCGCTCATTAGTGGAACATGTCCCACGTTAATTGAGGTTTCTCATACCCATCAGCGATATCACTGATGCTCAGCTAGCACTCCGTAAACTGATCCATCTTGTTGGTACTGAAAAAACCCCCTCTATCCAGTAATTGTTTGTCTCTATGTACCTTCATTTTATCAACGTCAGACCAGAGGTGACAATTTCCTTCTCATGGTGTATTTGGAAATACGACATATCGGGGAAAAAAGCCAGGTAATCTTACAACATGCACACAACAGCACCACCACCAAACTGTGCTCCAGTGCCAGGAGGGTAAAAATTCCAAAAGCAAGGACTCCAAAGGTTTACTGCGGTGCTGTGGTTTAAACATTGCCCTCTAATTGTAGCGCGTGGGACGTTTGGAAACGTACAGAGAAACTGAGGACTGTCTCAGATGATGAGCAATTCCTAGCTGATCAATTTTAACTGGCAATAGCTTCTGAAGTCGTTTCCTGAGATACAGCTGTACTCCCTGAGGGAGAGGAGACAGAAAGGGATGTTTTGCCTTTTTTTCCATCTCATCTTTAGATCCACACGTTCTTTCCAATTGGCTAGAGCTGCAGTTCGAGGGGCAAACAGCTGCCCAAGTATACCCATCACCTCTAGGCCACATAAAACGACAGCTGAGTTACCTGCAGATCTGTTTCCCTGGGCTTTAAGAATCAAATGACAAATTAGAGCGCACACGACATGTGCATCCATTAGCAGAAGGCCATCACGCAATGCTCGGTTCCCGTACTGAGATTTCTGTGCACCAGAGGTACTGGCGGGGCTCTGAGATGAACAGGGAGTCCAAAGCCATGGGACAGAAGGACCCAAACGAGCAAACACTGCAGTGCTGATACATAAGCACTACCTGTGGCAACACCTAAAGGCAACGCACAGATTCCATCAGACCTGGCCCTCCAAAGCATAGGTAACCGTTATATCATAAAGTTAAGGTATAAATTTCACATCAGTATTTACTGAACAACTTATGAACCGTGAGAGGAATCTAAATCAGAAGAAGAAGAAAAAAAAAAAGCAACTTCTTACGATGTTCAATTCAGTACTGAAGATGAATTTTGGTTTTCATTCCTGTAAGTCCCACTGGGAGATGAGCTGGAAATAAAAAGGAGGGATGAGCTCTGCAGTCTCACCTCCATGGATCATTGTCAGCGATGATCCTCATAAACCCTGCATGAATAATTCAGGTCTGGTTTACTGATGCGATCAGAACCAAAGATGCAGGTCTGGCTGTACATTTCTGAGGCCAATCTGTTTCGCATGGTACTTAAGCAGGTCCATATACCGCACTGGCCAGAGCCACACCGACTGACAGGTTTGAGAAGACATTCAGTAACTTCAAGCTTTAGAGTTTCTAAAGCCACAGAGGCAAGGAGTTCAGAGACGCATTCGTTAAACTGATTTTTCAGTACAGGTCTTAAAAAAAACCCAAACAACAAACAAAGAACAAACCAAGCAAACAAAAAGAAGAACACTGAGGCAGGATATTTCAGCAACAGATCTCTCCAGATGGAAGATGAACTCTACTCTCAAATCTGCCACGGAATGGCTACATGTACACGGTCTTGGTGAGTTCACTTCTGCATCCACCCCCAGTCTGCCTTATCTGCTCAGGCTGGGCTCTCCTAATGGCACAAACAGCTTCTTGCTGTGGGTGTATACACAGTCCAGAGGGGAAGAAACACTGCTCAGTACACATTACATTTAAGGAGTTTTTTTTTCTTCTGTTTAAATAAAAGTCAGTAACAGGCAATCTCTTATAATTCATCTTGTGGTGTCATTCATATTGCAGTTACACAACTCTGTAACGCAGAGATACAGATAATCTCCCCTCCCCCCCCTTTCTTTTTTCCTTCTTTTTTTTCTTTTTTTTTTTTCCTTCAGACTCTTACAAATGCAGCTCTGGATCATAATTCAAAATCACCAAGAGAGCCCAAATGGTAATTCCTTTCCTGGAGGTCGTTACCAATTTCGTCCAGCAGCCATTAGCGGACCTAAGGGCCTACTCACAAAGACCAAGAATATGCTATAGTTACAACAAAAGGTCATTTTTTCATCCCAGCACTAGGTTACAATAATATCAAAGATGTGCCATCTTTGTACGCTATCATTTTTGTACAGTATTTGCGTACTCAATGACTTCCAGCTAACATGACGTTCCACATTAATTAGCTTTTAACGTGGTCAGTGTTAGCTATGTCACTGTTCACCTACATGTTTTGAATATGAAACATCATTACAGATTTTAAATTTTAATATTCAATTTGCATGCACTGGCAACATATAGAAACACATATATAATGGCAGATTCATCTGGTTATTTCAGGTGTTAGATATTAATATTTGTTATCTGAATTAGTCCACCTATCAAACCTAGTGTCCAAGGATCTGTTAAAGGCATTGTGTCGAAAAACAACCCAAATACAAATGGTGCTAGACACAAACCTCATGAACAACGTTTCCCTTCTCTCAAATATAATATACCATTTAAATGACGGAACTTCTCAAAAGGATTCAACAGCGCAGACAGCTCTGAAAACGTGTTGCCCAGAGCAAACCCAGTGACCTGAGCCCAGCCGAGCCAAGCTGAAGCGCTGGTGGCTTTCCAGGGCCCACCGAAAGCCCCCTGCCTTCCTCCCCCCACCCGCCCCACGGGGAATGTTCTCGGTGCTGGATCTGACGCTTATATTGAGTCAGGAGCCAGGGGAGGTACAAACATGTCACTTACATGTCACCAGACTCCATTTACAAGACAGTTCCTTTAGGGACACGTTTCTGACCATTAACTATTAATGGACTTCTCTCACACTGTTGTAAGTGTATTGAGGGACAAGTTCATCTATCCGATGATTAAATAAATTCACAACAAACCTATACTGCGAGGAGACAAACTGCAATACGGGTCACAAGAAGAAGATGCTGAGATGGAAACAGTCAGATCACCAGCCTTGTCTTCAGCTCACCTCCCGCTCCTACTGGCATGATACCGTTGTCCCACTGGAACATTACTACTGATTTGCACACACAAGGTGAGAATCAAGCCTTGCAAATAAAATAAAATAATGTTTGGCAGCCTTAAGGCAATGACAGGAAAACCAGAGTGTATTCGTCTTGGAGGGTCTGCTCCAGCGAAACAAAAAATGCCCCGGACTACACCAGAAGTCAGGAGGAATTCACGGCTTTCCCGTGCTGAGCCTGTGCTAAGCAAGCACATCGCCTTGCGGGGGAATACTGCCGTCTGCTCTCCGACAGGCACGGCGTATCTACAGGATACGTACCAGAAAAGGCACTTACACCTTGTGCTACTCACCTGCATCGCAACATTGGCACCGTATTTTATGGTTTCTGCCTTGCGAAGTCTGATCGTCAAAACGAAACCATCATTTCATCACAGGATATTTCAGCATAGACTATAATGCTGGAGAAGAATTTTAGTCTTGCTTTATAACACTCACCATTGCTGGCCTATAGATCTCTCTTTATTTTTACTGTAAAACTGGGTATGGCTCAGTGAAAAATAGTACAACTCCAGCTTCTTTAAACACGGCAATGTAATAGAAATTTATAGAAGAAATCCCCAAACTGGGATGAAGTTAATTTCCTAGGTATCCGCATTCTTTTTCCTGCTATCTTTCTGATGTATTAAAACCCTAATAAATACAATACTGTAGGACAGAAAAAACAGACGGCTTTTTTTTTTTTTTAAAAGGCTTTTGTGAAAGAACATGTCGCAATCAAAGTTTGGAGGTTTAAATAGGAATTACGTTTTGCATTCATGGGTTTCTGCAGCAAAAGCCGTATTCCACAAAATCACCGCAGTTTCTCACTCAGCAGAGGTATTTTGCCCAATGTAAGAGCAGGATAAATGTCACGTGTTCATTTTATGGCCTGAGCTACGACACGGCAGAGAAGCATCCTTTGCAGTTCTCACTTCAGAATAAAGCTTTTACCAAATAAATCCCATTCCACTGAGCTGACAAAGACCTACTTCAGCGCAACGCAATGACACAAGACCGCACACCGACAGGGGTGTGCGCACAAAGCAGGGCAGGCACTCCTCCGCAGAGAAGGATTTGAATATTATTTCAGCGCAAATATACCTACGAGACCCACGGAAAACACGGCTCCCCAGAAAAATAATCACTATCACATCGAAGGCGATACTTCCCGGCCCACAAGTGATGCGTCATGACAAGCGCAAGGTTTAATTCAGGGCCACAAGGGAGGCAGATCATTCTGCATGGTGTGCAGAAGCAGCCAGTCGTTCCCTCTTTGTGCGGCTTTCTGCTTCTCCTCCGCGCCACCAGCCCAAGGCTGTGATGTCCTCTGCTGCCCCGGCGCATCTCAGACACTGCAGCTGAAGCGTTAATGATTTACACCGCTCTAAATTTGGTGTGAAAGGGTAAATATGGCTCAGCTCCGTACTGCGGCCGATGTAAAACTACTGGGCGACTTCCCTGCTCTTTCGATAACATTCAAACGTCAAGTCCTTGGACAACTTAGTGCCTGAGCTGACATACAAGAATCCAGATTTTCTTTTTTCATGCAGGTGAGACAACAGAAATAAAATGCTATGGCTTCCCTTTTCACATCATTATGTGGGACTTTAGCAATGGGAAATAATACCTTGCGTATTATCCAAACCACACAGGTCAGTTTAGAAATGTGTCTTCTAGAATAGATTGCAAAACGGAACTTGTGAATCCCTTAAACATTAATCACTTACTATAAAAAGGCCAATTTTTCCTCACGGGATGGCTGTATTTAGAGAACATGATTAGAACTGCAGTGGAGGAGAATTAAAAGGGCATAATCGCCTTAAAAATGTTGATTTTGTTTTTTAACCTATTGTATTACAAGTAACCTTCCTACCATAACTGATATGGGAAGAAGGAATTATTTTTTCCTGCTTTTTCTGCTTGTTTATTCAGCGATTTTGAGAGCATTTTGTGCCGAAGCCAAATTCACACTCCCCCAACAAAAGCCATTTCCTGCTTTCGCACAGCAAGCAGAAAGAAACGTCTCAAGCTGTGGGAAGCCACATCTGAAGGAGAAATGACGGAGAGATACAGCGTGGCATACTTACAACAGCAGTTCAAACTACTGAAATCATTTTTCTAACCGATTAGCAAGAAGTTCCCCATATTGGCTTTCAATCATGTTAATTTTTTCCTTTTTATTGCTTTTCCTGAGCTCTAATAGGGTATGTTTTTCAACACCGCTGATATGAATGAATAACGAAACGAACGCCCATCCTTTCTGGCCAGCCTGCTTTGCCTTTTACTGCCGTCAGTGCGAACAATGAAAACAGCGACGTTACAGGAACAGGACTCGGAACCGAAGAATTTTTTTAATCCCTATGCTCTTTTCAGGCAGATGCTTCGTTCTCAGGGGAACAGCAGGAAAATACCGTTTAATTAAAGGCACTCATCTTCAGACATCACAACAGCAAATGTATGTCCCAAAATCACCAGAGGCTGCTAAATATCCAAATACATAAATCTCTCAAGAGATGAAACAGTGGAGATGCAGGATACCCCAATATCCAAGGCAGAAAACACTTACCACATACACAGTTATAATCAGTCGATACATAATAATCCCAGTCAGTGCTGCACTTTGTTCACCCTGCTAGGGTAGGGATTGGTATTTGAGTCGGTAGTTGATGCTGAAGTATTTAATACCCACGGCAAATACCTTTCCTCTGCCTTTGGTAACAAGCTCTTAAGTTTTAATCCAGGAAACAACATCCTGTTAACTATCTCCTCGGAAAGCATCCACGAGCCTGCGCTCACTGCCGCCCAGCATCGTGCAGCGGCTTCAAGGGAAAATAATCAATAATTCATTGGGAGCCAGAGCCATAGGTTTGAAATTGCTTTGCTTCTTGGAATTACCTTTCAAACGCAACGAGGCTTTCCAGAGCCGCATCCCTGCTCCACCACCCTGCTCAAAAGCAGGACCTGGGGACAAACCAGCAAGTGTGAAGCGCGAAGATGAACATATGAGAGCCGTAATCCCTGGGGGACCAGCTTACCTTGAAAGGCACGGCGATTCGTGAAAATAGTGAGATGTGGAATTAAGACTGTGTTCCTGCAGTGCTTACAGTCCTTCCTTTCAGAAAGGGGACAAGGACTACTACATGGAGGGTGGAGAAGAAGGGAGGTGGGGAGTCCCTTTGCTCAAAGGGAAAGAGGGGAGAACAGAGTCTCTCTGCCCCCAACTTGCTCCATATTCTGCCTATTTTACCCCTGCTCAGCCTCCATAAAGCTGCGCGGAGCTTCGCACAGGTCCTCGCTGACATTTACTCCTCTCCTTCAACACGCGAAGCAGCGGCAGGGATAGAAACACGGCCAGCAAGCAACAGGAGCAAAGGACAAAAAACATCTCAACCTCTTAACACCACCAGACAAATCTCTCATGGGGCTATAAGAATTTCATCTCCTGACTCCGGGGTGGGTGTGATCCTTCTGCTGCCGCTCCGGCCCGCCGTAGCTCTGGGAGGTTTCTCCTTGACTTCAGCAGAGCTGCAGCTTTACCTCTCCCGCGGGCACACCGTGCTGCTCCGGCTCTCAACACGATGAAACCAGCCCTTTCGGAACGCCCGGTTCCGGGAAGTGCCGACTCAGCACAACAGCATGCTGGAAAAAGCAAGCCCTGATTTGCAGTGGCACCTCACCAGCTGGCACCCAGCTGTCCTGCCCCCAGCTCTGCTAGGTGAGGAACAACGGCGCTAAACCTTCTCTTCCCAGGCTTTGGAAGGGGACAGTCCTGCACTTGGGAAGTTAAACAAAGGGACTCAAATTCCTTGCTCATCCTCCCCCTCCTTTAGCAACCAAACCCTTTTCCCAGCACTCCACTGGACTCATTTCTAATGAGAGCAATGAACTGTTATTAACAAGACCAGTAAATGCAGGTTTCTGTGCTGAAGGACATCAAAACTCAAAAGCAGGAGTTTATGTGATTCTAACTACTATTAGGTTTCAGATACAATCTGGTCTGTATGTAGCCCTGGAACCATCTTCTTTTGTTTAGGAAAACGCTATCTTGTAAATTTGAACATAATTCGAAGGATTCTCTTCAATCAAAATCAAATAAACTTGAAAGGGAAAGCCTCAGATTTTCCCAAAGTTTACTGTTCATCCCAACAGAACCAATGGCCCCAGTTCTTCCTCCGGAAAGCAAGAGGCTTCCCAAGCACCCGTTCATCTCCTCGATCAGTCCTCGTCGCAGAGGGAGAGGAGCTGTAGCAGAGAGTACCGTGGGGAAGCAACAAACACAATTATCAGAGCTCTACAATTACCCTGAGCTCTGTCTCAGAGGTATCTACAGTTGCTTAAACCAAAATTCCGTTCACACGCTCTATGTTTAGACAAGTCTACGTCGCAAACTCCACTTTGGTTTCTAGAGCTGAGGAGGGATCTTACTATCTTGTCTAGTATCACTCTCAATGAAGGCTCCCAGGCCAAACCGTGCCTTAAAAGAAACCTTTGAAACCTCAGACCGTGGCGAAAAAAAGAAACTAACTCAATTTTTTTCCCCAACGAGCTGGCTCTCTGGTGCTAATGGGAGTACAAAACGCGATATCCACAGCCCGCTACTAAATTCATATGGTTGTTTCAGAGCATTTAAGGATCTGAAGGGAAATGACACCTTTTTTTCTTAGAAGTTTTTCCATAATAAAAAAAATGTTTGTTTGTTTGCTTCTTACAGCAAACACGCCCACTTTCTCAAAGAAAATGCATTGAAATTCTAGCTATAATTAAAACTCAGCCTTTTGCCACTGAAAAGCCTGCGTACCTGCACTAAATAAGAAGTTTGTTACATAGCTAAATCCTCTGAAGGCATCAGAGGTGGATAAGGAAATGGTATCCAAGACATTAGCAAATACAAAAACTCTCTATAGGTGTAAGCTCTTAAAACAAAGGAAATGTGTTTAGAATAGACAGAACCACTTTACTCTACTATAATCATGTTAGAGAAACATTAAAAGCACCCAGGTTACCTCTGGAAACACACAAGACTGAAGAGCATCTTTGATTTAAATTTAACAAGCAGTTACTTTGACTGCTGGGTCAAGCAAAGGGAAAAGCAGAAGCAGACAGGGAAGCAGTTCCGGCTGCGAGTGACAGCCACAAGGCACGTGCAGGAATGCCTTTTCATTCATGTTTTTACTACCTCACATCAGTTTGTATTTTTCAATTTGCCCGTATGTCATCATACATAATAGATGACAGCAGCTCCATTATGCGTGGCATAGGGCACACCATTCAGTATGGAGAGCTTTACAATACACACGTATTTTCCAGATGCGTGGCATGCCTTGCTAATAGAAGGGTGAGTGATGCTGGGGTCTTTTTATTTTGTTTTCAAGTCTAAACGTGACCTGCCTACTTCTAGTGACAGATATAGCAGTTGCTGTAATAACCTCTCATATCAAAGGCAGCGCTGTCATTGACTTCAGAGATGAGATACTTTGCACTCGAATAAGGAAGGCTGGAATAAAAGACAGGGAAGCTTGACAGAGGAATTTGCTTCTTCCTTCTGGTCCATTTTCTCTTAAGTAAGATACCCCCCCGTCTTCCAGCAATTCACCCTATTTAGGAGACAAATCTAGTAGACAGAGTATGCTCTGCTTATTGATGGGCATGCTTACTGGCGACTGTCAATAAGAGGAAGAAGAAAACAAATTTGCAGAGAATGCTGACAATAGGCAGAACTATCTGTCAAGGGATTAACTGAGACTAAATTCTAACTCAGTAACAGAAGCCTCCCCTCCCACAACCCAAATTATTTTCAATACTTTTAATATATAGATCCCACTCTTCCATGTATATATTCATGAAGATGATTTTCCTATGTATGAGCATATAAAACTGTGCAAATATTTACCAGACTAATTTCTTTCAAATTTTTAAGAAGCATACAGTGGACTCTGACATTGGGGAGATAGCAAAATAAAAAACGTGGCTGCAAGCAAGGACCGCGTATTTTGTACGTATGCAGAGATAACTTTTATATATCCATGTGTACAGACGCACGTACACACAGAACAGCTGCTCCCATCTCTTACGCACAAGGCCGAGTCAATCCAGTTTAAATTTTTCTGAGTCTTTCCAGCAACCAGCAAACAAATGAAAAGACCAGGCAGCAGAAGAAATATTTAAAAACAACCCACAAGGGCACCAACATCTTGGCCTGCTACCAATGATCGGTAACATTCAATTTCTTTCTTGGAGCCTGATCCAGCTCCCACTGAAGTCAGTGGGCATTTCACCATCAACTCCAGTGGGAGCTGGCTCAGTCTTCAGTCATTTTCCTCTTGGATTGGCAAGGGATGAAAATGTTAGAGACGCAGCACGTAGAGCTCCTGATGGGAGGAAATAACACATCGTCAGCCCTTTGGCTGATCAAGAAATGGGCATTGAATGTAAATCCTGTCCAGTTGCTGCAAGGACAGCGACCATAATGCTCCACAAAAGGAAGGTGTGGTCCGTGCTCAGGAGAAAGGAACCCTTTCCGTCGGAGAAAAAAATACGATTCAGAGATGACAACTGGCTAAGGGCTACCAACACATCAAAACCCACCAACACTCCCAGTTTTCTAACACTCGAGAAGTATTACCAAGAGATAGAAATATACTACTATTAAAAAGAAACGCACCGACAGATAGGCGATAGCGCTTGGCAAGCTGAATACTATTCACATCCTCAGCAGGACAAAACTGGCGTCCCAGCGTAGCACCAACGGCGCACGCAAGGACACCGTCACAAGTGCACTAGATGCAAGCCTGCACGCACCTGAGCAAATTCACGCGCCCTAAAAGCCATCATGCTGTCATCTGCTTTTATTTCAACCGAGTCCATTGCTATTATCTGATTGAAACGTGCCCTTGATTTAGCTAAATCTGTGACCACCAGGGTGCCTGCTGCAATTTGCAAAGCACATGACAGCGCTTCTCATGTCAATAGTGAGGTCTGAACCACACCGCTTTTATCTGCAGTTAACTTTTATTGTCACGGGCTTCCCTTGGGCTTTCCCTTTTTCATCATTCAAAATTGACTTCTTTTTTTTTTTTTCTTTAAATAAAAGGACAATTGTCTGCTACCAGTGACTGAGTCGCTACCAATCGACAATGAACAACAGAATACCCCAGGCTGTCAGTATCAATAGTGGGCTTATTACAAATACTTTTATCCTGACTGAAACACATTTACATTAAAATTGGGAATTTGGCATACACATGCAAAAATGAGCATATTTAATCATGGATACACTCTAAAATCTGAACCTAGACTCCTTTTCAGCATTGATTCTATCACCAATTTCTTTCTACAACTTTCGCTAGTGTTCAGCGAAGAAGTCCATCACAGGACACTTTGGAAGATCTCCTAAAGCAGCAGCTATTTAAGGAATCTGTTTATCTCCGTACTTTTTTGATGCTAACATAAATCTATTCCACTAATGATGTCTGATTTACACCCCTCTAATCTAATGAGCTCAGGGCAGCCAAACCCAACTTGGCTTCCCCTTTGTTAAGAAGCCGTGTCCATTAAGCAGTCAGCCTCTGCTGATGGCTAAAACGATGACTTCAGGGATGCTGTGACTGCACGGGCAGCTACCCAACTTGCCTGGAACACGGCCAGATGTGTTCGCCTCGGAACTACCACTGCCATTAAGGAATCTGCTTGTGTGTGCAAAGTAAGTTAAATGCAACCTCATTTAAAAAGCGTTGGTAAAAGTTGTAGTTACTAGGGTACAAAGTCAAAACCTCAGACCAGAACTGATGACCACGAGGAGGTTCTTGTTTTGGGAAAACGGGGCCCTCTCTTTGTCAAGGATAATGAAACTTCTCCATGCTTCCCTTATTTTAAATGCTATGTAGTTGGAATGAAGAAAATGGCACACTCTCTTCGTGATTTATTTAATACAAGATGAGTAATATCTTTCACAAACTCTTCCCAAGGACATCAACAGTTACTGAATGACGCCTGTGCTAAAAGTGGTTTTGTTGATTATGTCGGGCCTTAAAAGATCATATTGAAACCCCACAGGAATGACTAACTGCGAAAGATGAGTATATTTCTATATGAAAGGAGTCATTCAAAGAGATGACAATATAATTTACTCGTGTGCCCCCAAAATATATACACATATATATATATCCTGATCAATATGTTCTTCAACAGAAGAATTCTTAAAAGGCTGTGAAAATTGTAGATAAAAACCACTGAACCCTGCTTTAGCTACATCTCTTTTATTGCCCAGTCCTTGGATTACTGTTAAAAATTAACACCAGTTTGTGCAGATGAAAATGTAATTTACAGTACTTTAAAGACAGTGAGGCATCAGTTTATTCCATGCTGTATATAGGAATGTCAGTACTATGTAAGATGGAACTATACAGAAAAAAATCTCAATTGGTGAAGCTATACATCAAAGGAACAAAGGATGCAGAAATGCTGTTGGGCCTGTATCTTACAAATATAACAAGCCAGTAGCAAGCACAGCTAGCTGCTGATATACTGGGAGACGACAATAGGGAGCATATACCTACTCGTACGG
This sequence comes from Burhinus oedicnemus, assembly GCA_008921705.1. NCBI lineage: Eukaryota > Metazoa > Chordata > Aves > Charadriiformes > Burhinidae > Burhinus > Burhinus oedicnemus. Next base: position 239,421 of record VFFE01009051.1, read on the forward strand.
CCTATTATAGAGGCAAAACTATCAGTTACTGCTCTATCATTCCCCAGTGACTCTGAAGCACTTATCTCAAAAATACAAATGATGCCTCAACTCTAATCAGATCTACCTTAAAAAGCAGATGTTACATTAAAAAAAAATAAATTAGGAGACCTATATGAGGCTGATTTATAGACTAGCCCTAGTGGATACATACCTAAAACTTACCAAAATACATGATGAGAAATAAACTCGGTGTTCAGACATGTTAGATAAGTGCGATTTATGTAACTGAAATGACAATAGCAGACAAGGCAATTCTTCTAAAAACCATTTAGAAGGAAGGTCCATGCTCCAGCATGCCAGCTCGGTAGTTTGGGGTGGAGGGTTAGGGAGAAAAGACTGTTGGCTAAGTAAACCAATAAATCCTCAACCAATAAATGACAAAATCCTATTTACGAATGGGAAATGACTCTGCTATTTCTGCATGCACATACATATTTGTGCACTTCCATTTATGATTTAGTCATCTGAAAAAGTGATAACGTGTTCTGAATAAGTAATAATTGTTTGCTTTTTCCTCCCTCCCCTCAATGAATCTTTCAGAGTTGGCCTTCAGTGAGAAGAGATCTAAGGACACCTCGCTTATGATTCATCAGAGGATATAATGCCATGACAGGGGTGGATGCTGATGAGGGTGATGTGACCTGAAAAACAGTATTCTATAGAGAAAAAGCAAAAAAAAAAAAAAGCTCTGAAAAAAACCAGTGAAATGCAGCTCCATGCTGTGCATTTTAAAGAGAAAACACAGAGGTGGTGGGTTTGGGAGGGGGGAAGGGGTTGGTTTTTTGTTCACTGGAAATGGTCATTGTGTTTGATTGATTATGCATCCAAAACATAAAAAGACAAAACATATGGTACACAGCTATCGCTCGACACAAATGAATCGGGGCGGTCAGTCCAAGCGAGGTGCCTTCGTACTAGGGGAGCATTATAAAATATAACTGGCAACATTCAGCAAAACCTTAACTACGTCTCCAGCTGAATGCAATTAGCATTAAACAAAGGCCTGAGACACAAAAGTCAGCTCCTTAAGGCACCGCGCAGGTTAAGTGCGGAAAGGCTGCGGGCCCAGCAGTAGGGAGAAAAAAAGAGGAGAGCAAAGGGAATCCACACTTACATGGCCTCTGACGGTTCCCGGTTCAGGCTACCTGTTTGTGCCTGCTGCAGAGACTGCGACCCTCCCATCCTCAGCGTGCCCTTGGGTTGAAGCTAGACGCGAGCAAGGCCAGCTTCCTCCGTAATTCCACCGGCAAGGAGCCCTGCGAGCTCTGACTGTGGAGAGGCTGCAATGCTGCAGTGCAGATGGAAACAGCTGCTTGCATCAGTGGCGGCACAAGCAGAAACACTTCGGCAGCCGCTTCTCTTCTCTGAACCCTTGCCAGGTTTTTTTGGTGGGTTTTTTTTTTTTTTGGTTTGTATTTT
>VFFE01009051.1:240901-267471 GCA_008921705.1 Burhinus oedicnemus
GGTCCAAGCGGCGAGGGTGCAAGCGCCTCTGACACAGGACTATTGGCTATTGAAACTGGCTTTAAATAAAAAAATAAAAAAAAAAAAAAAGAAGAAGAAGAAAAGCAGACCCTCCCTTTAAGCACACATTGTCAGCTACTGTGGCTCCCTAAGGACCTACAGGCAGGACCATTATATTGTGTTGACTCAGCTGATTTGAAATGCAAATGCACGTGTGCGCTGGATGCCACGCATACATTTCCCTCTAATAACAGGCAAGTTGTGCGTATCGGGACGATTGCGGAGAGGATTAATAAGCAGAACGGCCGCTTTTTTTTTTTTTTCATTGAAACAAATGAGCTCATCCCTCTTGTAAAAAATGGAATCTTCCATGAGGAACGTAGGGAGAATATCAGGAGCAGCCAAGGTAAACAAGCCAATGTGGGAGCCGACCCTACCCCTCGCAGCTCCATCCCGCAGATTGGGGCAATTACCCGTTCTGCGTCTGCCTGCACAGACCCCCTTGCTGGACCACGAGGCGGAGAACCCTGGGGATGCTCGTCATCTCATACAGATGTGATTCGCGGCGAGGATCTTTAAGCCCAGAAAGTACGAGCCCAAGCAAACGGCATGCCGAACCCTACGAATAAGCTTATCCTTTTGCCACTGCGGAGGTACCAGGGTACTGGGAATTCACGTGCACAAGGAGCTGAAAGGGCCGGGCACCATCACGCTCCACATCACTGCGTTCAGCAAATAACAGATGCTCCACATACAAGTTATGTTTCGCATCACTAAAGGAGGAAAAAAAAAAAATCAGTTGCCCTACTGTCTGTAGTAGGAATTAAACTCAAGGGACACAAATGGCTTGAAGCTACGTAACAGTTCTGGATACATGACAGGGCAGAGAGGTCTAAAGGATCAGATAAATTTAACAGAAATATTAAAACATACTAACTTCCAAGCACCTACCACAGCACGGCTTTCATGTTTCAGTGGAGGCCTGACTAGGCTCGCACCTTAAACAGCTTCTGGTTTTTTCTCTGCCTGCAAGAAGGGAAATCCAGAAGGGTTTGCTTACCTTGCGGAAGCAAGGAGTGCTGTATGCACGTGCAAGGCGCTGCCTCTCTGGGTGCACCCACAAGAAATTGTTCTTGGGATAAGAGGAAACAAAGATGCTTAGTGAACACAAAGCACATTGCCTCAAATTAAATTCTGTTTTATCAACTGCATCAAAATAAATGTGCTTTTTTTTCTCTCTCTTTTTTTCTTTTTTTTTAAGCTAAGGGGAAAAGCTAGCGAGCCAGCACTTTGTTTAGCCACAAACTTCCAAGCAAGTTACAATTTTGGGGTTGTTTTGTTTCTGGTGAAAGCCAAACCCTCATTTCTAGTGTCTCATTGCACAACGTTCATCTGGAGTCACCCAGAGAAGCAGCGGCACCGCCTCACTCCGGGACCCAGCTCCAGAATTCCCGGTGCCCGGTCGGGTGCCTGAGCCGCGGCTGCCCCCAAGCTCTGCGGCAGAGCCCAGCTCTGGTGCTCCCTTGTCGAGCTGGTGGCAGCTCCCTACGCCTTCGGTACTTGCCAGCTCCCAGGGGAAGGCTCTCACCACCTGGGCAGCCCGACCTGCCCAAACAGCCATTTCCAAGAGATGAGGAACCGCACCGGTCCCCGGCACCGCCACAGCTCCGCAGCTCTCGGAGTAAGATGAAAACACAGGACAGTGTCACTTGACAGCTTTGCACCCCTTCCGTGCTAGAGAATACAGGCCGCTTTTAAGCCCTTTCACAGCAATATTTATTTCACCAGACATGTACTAGGATAAGCATAAAATACCATGAACTGGAGAATTTTGTTAATGACAGCAAACCAGCAGAGCCAAATACAAACACAACTCAGTGTGCAAAATCTTGCTATACAGGTATACACTTGTCAGAAGCATTCCTAAGTAAGTAAAACACAGGATTTGAAGGAATTGTATGAAAACCCTCACGTACACTCTGGCAGTAGATTTGGAATGGTTAATCACTCCAGTATTTGCATCCAATATGGGAAATGAATGGTAGCAGCACACAGGCTACAATGACACGGCCGTATTCAGAGACCCTGTTAGGTTGAGGTTACAGCTCAGCTTCAGTTTTGCACGTGGTAGCTCTACTGAACTACAGAGGACTGGTCTTTGGAATATCATAAAAGGTCCCTACTACGTTTCATTTGTTGCAGAGAAAAGGAAGACATTGAGAAAAAAAAAAAATTTCCTTAGAAAGGCAAACACCATATCGAGAAAGTAAAGCCCTAGCAGGTACCTGGAAGCCACGAGGGAGAACACAGGCACTGTTTGTCCTGCCAGTGGGAAAAACAGGAATATTGTGGCGTCTTCCTAACAAGTGTAAAGAATATACTTAAAATGCCTGTGTCAACTCCCTCAAGTTTCACATGTACATCTATTAAATAAACAAAGGTCCAATAAAAACAAAGGCTTGGATTGCATCCTATTCTGAGGCAGCAGGGCTCTTTCAGGAGCTGTACAGCGGAGAAAGTCTTTATCCCGTTCCCCAACACTTCTAGGCAACAGACACTCGAGTTCCACTAGAAATCACAGGTCTGGGCTAATACATTCACAGACGGTCTGCGGGACCAAGGGCTTCAACCTTTTGAGCCCAACTACGCCCCTGGTCCCTTTGCACGTGGCCTCTGGGTTAACAGGGGGCTCTGGTCTATCGTATCACAGACCAGGTGTCACCTCCGGTCTATCGTATCACAGACCAGGTGTCACCTCCTCCTCCCCTCCCTCTCAGCCCAGTTTGGGCGCCCAGCTCACGGCACGGCTCCGAGATTCACCACGAGGACAGCCCACTGCCTCCATGCCGCTCCTGCTTATAAAGGGGACAGGCTTTAACTCTTCCCTTTGAAAAATCACCATCCACGCAGCTCAATTACAGCAATGGCAACTGGAGCCCTGGTAAAAGAAGAACATGGGCTGCAACACCAGTGAGACCTCGGTGGATGTGCTTCTGTCAGTTTAGCGTCAATACTTCATCGACTGGCCAGAAGAGAGCTGCTTGGAGCCCTCCGGAAATGTTCCAGACCAAAAATGAAGGAGCACAGTCCATAACACCCAAGGGCACCCGCGCAAAAAGGAGTTACGTGCTCGAAAGCAGCGGCGGCTCTGACCAAGTACTACATCAGCAAGATCCAATGAGAGAAACTAAAATTAGGAAAACAAAATCAAATCACCCTTTACGTGCAAATTCCTAATAGTGAGTGCAGTCGCCTCATGGGGAGGGAACACATTTAATCATTTCAAAACTCCAGACTGCGATGGTCTTTCATAAAAAGATGTGCTTTAACTGAGCATTTATCATTTTAACTGACTTGAAAATGTTTGTTGACTAAGGGATGCAAGTGTAACAAATAATAGGCGGCAGTCTCTGGCCAACACTGTGCAAGAAGCCAGGCCGTAGATTTACTTCTGATCTGGCTGTAAAATCTGTTACGCTACGAAGCCGTCTGTGGACCAACCCTAGGTTGAGGTTTGGAGAGGATCCGTCATTTTGCTTGTTGCTACATTCACCGAAACCCCCGTATTCTTTAAACTGCTCTAGATGCCCAGAGCATCACGTCACTCATTTCACTCGCACTCCAGAGAGAGGGGACACGTAATTAAGCATCGTGCAAGCCCAGCAGTAAGCTTGCAAAGCTGGCTCCGGCCTTTGACTTCTCTGTGGGGCGGAAGCACGGAGTCTGAGAGACCTCGAGACCGAACACAGACGTGGTGTGATCAGCAGCACTGGAAGGTTTTCCCTGCAGCCCGCCCTGGTCGGCAGGGAAGAGCTCAGCCGAGAGGGAAGCTCTCCCTCTCCTGCCTGGCCCCGATCCATCCTCTGGGCCTGCCAAGAACCGTCGGTTTAGTACTAAATTTAGTGCTGGCTTTTAAAAAAATATATGAACTGCGTTGACATTATAAGTACATTTTGTAAGAACTTCTCTGGAACCTGAAAAACACACAAATGTAGCTAAAAAATAATAATTTAAAAAAAAATCCCACTGTGGCTTCAAAGGACTTAAAGATGCCCCAGGCATTTCAGCCCAGGGATGAACAGCCACATAACAACTTATTGTGATCCCACTGCTGAAAAAGACTATTTAAGTATTCGGTACTGTCCTTTAAAATTTACCATTTTCTCCTCCTGCCTGTTTCATCCATTTAAGCAACAGCCATATTTTGGCCTATACCAAATTAATGTTTTATTGAAACTTGATGTCTATTGGTTAGTTGTTTAAAATGCTGTCCAGACCTCTAAATATTTGGTCTTATTACATTTCATGTTTATATATAAATTCAGACTTTGGTCACTTACACCCTATTTGAAATTCTTGGCTTCCATCAAAAAACAGTGCTGGACAGAACTGCGATAAGGTTTATGATATACTGAAATTTATGTTCTGTTTCTTCGCTCGTGGCTTCCCTGTCCATCGTGCCAGGCATTTATGCTAGTTATAAACATGACCACGCACATACCCATGGAAACATCGAAGAGCCTACTGAAAGAAAACCCTCCCGCGCATGTCTACCCCCCTTGGGAAGGAGTGGGTGAATATTAAGCAATACCTCCTAGCTGCAATGCATTATTGAGGTCCTGTGCAGAAATGAGCACCATGTAAAGCAAACTGCATAGGACAGAGCAAAACCAAACAGCCCAAAAACAAGAAGGGGTTTCTCTAGTATCCCGAAGGCTGCTGCCAAAGCTTGGAGGAACAGTACCGTCTACAAAAAACAAACAACAAAAAAAGGGGGGAAAATGTTAACAAAGGATACGTTATTGTTTAAACAGAATCCCCCCCACAGTATATTGTTTTTTCATATTTAGACGATATGCCTTTGGATCCCAAAGCTTTGAGTGCAGCTTGGGAAGAAGTTTTCATCCCAGGGACTCCCTTATTATTGGGCTGCCAGGTATCAAAGGGCTCCTGGCTAGGGCATCCACATCACACTGCTAAGAAACAGCAATGTCTTTCCTAAAGGACTAAAAGGACCAAACTGCTCAAAAAAAAAATCAACACTGTTCTGTATAGACAGAGTTACAAGGCAAACCAGTGCCTCCGGGAGGCTGGCTGGACTTTGGAGAACACATTAGCACATAAAAGCAGTGACACCTTTCGAAGTGCAGTGGTGACAGCCTTTTTAGGATGCCCAAGGCTGGAGATCCCTGTACTCTAAAACCCTTCCAGGAGCAGCAGCCCTCCTTGGCCTTTGCTGATACGCCGCCGCCTCCGTCTGCTAAGTCCTTCCCAGAAATACACGTCTCCCAGGACCAGTGTTGAGCGTCGTGTCACAGAGAAGGTCAAGCAGACTGCTCGCAACCACGTGGGCACTCAAGGTTTGGAGTTCATCTTTCTGAAGGTCATACAGTAAGCAGTTTTACAGGCTTTCAAAGAATTCAAGCATTCTTCATTATAGGCTGTGCAAAAAATACATGGCTCTAGATATGTTACTCATATTCCTGTGCTAATTTACTCACCAGGGATTTTCTCAGTCTTGGGACGCTTAGGAATTTTTCTTTTTTTTTTTGTTTATTCTCCAAATCAGTCTCTCTCACTCCTGCAGACAGATTTCTGCTCCTTAGTCTCACCTCCCTCTTTAAAGCCACCAAAAGAGCATTTATCTTACAATTTCCACTTGCCTTGAGGAGAGTCGCTTAAAAGACCTCTGCAAGCTGTGAGCTGCTCAGGCTGACAGTGGAACGCTACAAGGCATTTGCTACCCTTCACTTTGGTTCTTCATTTTGTCCAGTTAACTCTACTCTTGTGTTACGCCCGGAGATGTGCCAGCAGGAGTCTTTGCGAGACCACATTGATTTTGCTTTTGTTTTTCCAGCCAGGTCATTCCACGGTCCCACTCACTGTGGGACAGTGGCAATATTTAACGCTGGTACTGTCATCAAACCCTTCAGAAAGTCACACCTAAGCACAGAAAACAACCCCAAACCCCTTCAATCTCTCTCTTCCCAGGGGTGCAATTCTAATTATTTTTTTTTTTTTTGCTTTAGGGAATAGCCGTAGTATTGCACGTGAATAGACCAACATTTAAAATTAAAAATCTTTGTTATATTGAAAGATGGTATCCCAAAGAGAGAACCTAAGCACATGCCGCCTCCTGGAGAGCCACACAAATCGTCAAAGAGAGGAACGACCCCTTGCTACCAGGTAGCAAGAGCAGTGGAAGAAAAGCAGATTTCTTTCTTTCTCTCCCTTAAGTTTATGGGGCAACTTAGTGCTACAAATGAAAGAGCAAATACGAAAAGTTACCTGAAATATGCCAACAAATTTATCCCATTTTGGCGTACTGGCAAAAACCAGTAAACTGTTAACATAAATTGTAACACCTATGCTTTAGTAGTGCCTAATAAATAGGCATTTAGTGCAGTTCATGTTCACAGTATAATTAAGATATGATTATAGTCTCTAATTAGCAATTTAAAGGCACATTCATCACCATCCTTCGAAGATCCAGTTATCCCTAATTTAATCCCACTCCAGCACAGATAAATCAGAAATTCAGCCCTAAAGTAAGAATGTCAAACCTTCAGACTGAAACTACAGTCTTGTTGGGTTTGGGGCTTTTTGTAGCTGTTTTTTGGGTTTGTTTGTTTGTTTGTTTGTTTGTTTTGTTTGTTTGTTTGGTTTTTTCTAATGGGCTTAGACTGGGGTACTAATCCACGACTAGAGAGTGTAAATGAAATCTGAGCAGTAAAATAATTACAGTGTTAAATCAGTGGGATATTTTTCAACATTCTCTTCAAGAAAAAGAAGAGAAATTCACTCAATTGCCTCTGTACAACACTTGGCATAATACAACCCTATCTGTGTTACCGTGATATAAAATAATATACCACAAAATAACATGAGGAGATACTAGGTGTAAAGCTTCAGAGATTTAACTTGTAGATTAAATACTTCGATAAACACACTGTCTGCTCCACCACTTACCTAGATTAACACAGTGTGAGTGCTGCATTTGCACTGATACACTGTTAGTTCATGGAAAAAAAAAAAAACACTGTTAGAATTTTAAGCCTGAGCACACTGAGGGAATATTTCCATCTGACAAGTCAAAGAAAACTGGAGTACCAGTAACCAGGGATGAGGCACCCAGGATGGACGCTGCAACTCACAGGAAACAAACACTAGAGTGGGTTCTAAAAAAAAAAAAAAAAAATTTAAAAAAATTAAAAAATAACAGTGCCTCTAACAGTGACCCCCATTGGTCACTGTTTGGTTGCTAAGGTCACTGCCTAATCTAAATTGCAAGTGAGATTAATGGCATTAAGAGTTATGAATAACCGAGATGCCTGCTTAGTTACTGAAATCTCCTGCACGGGAAACCCACCGCAACAAAAGGGGCGTCCACACGGCGCTATTCGGGATGCCAGGGGGGGCTACAGTCTCTCGGAGGTGGGCAGTGAATTACCATCAGTAACGTGAGAACCGAACACACCAGAAGATCCCGTGTACAAAAGCGTTTTACGAAATTCAGAAGCCACACAAACGGGGTTTCCGAGAGCCGAGCACGCCCTCAAGCATGGAAGCCTCCACGGTGGCCGTGCAGAGATTCCACCGAAGGAACAAGGGGGTCTGTCTGCCACGCAGGTCTACAGGGGAGACCCAAGGTAAGGCTCCAGGGCAGCCAAACCCCTGCGGAAAGCTCTCCGTCCCGCACCATTCCGGGCGGCCTTTGGCCTCTTCCCCTCCTGCCGAGGCACAGACACTTCAATTTTGGATTCCATTTGTATCATGCTCCTGCTGTATGAACCAGGCCTGAATTTACTGGGTCGCAAACAAAACTTTAAACCCCCTGTTTTCCAAATTTCCGGCCCAGCCTTCAGACCGGGACCACAGGCAGAACCACACCGAAGGGGGGACACCTCTGCAGACCACGTCCAGGAGCCAAACGCCCAAAGCTCCGCTGACGTTGCCATGCACCGCAGTTGCAAAACCGCCATCACAGACCATGGCATCTTTTCTTGCTTCCGTGTGCTTCTTTCTAAGCCTTTAAATATCCCAAGGCGTAAAATCCCTAAGACAGCCGGAGCCAGGCTTGTTAGGAAAGGAGCTGTGTAACGCCGGGAGGGGACTAACGTTTTTAAGGGCTTTCCCGCACCCGCCCTCAGCTGACAACACCAGTGCAAATAAGACTCTCCGGGGGCACCTCGTTGCAGGAGATTCGAGGAGGCAGAATCCAAAGGTCTCTTGCCCTCAGGGCCTACGTGAAGAATTAGATTATGAAAAGGCAGGATGAAGAAACCAGAAAAGAGCAGTACTCCCGCCTGGTGCAAGTCTTCGCCGCGACTGCCAAGGATGGGTGGTCAAATGACGCCTGGGTAACTTCTTCAAGCAGTTAGCTTACAGCTTCAGTTTCCTTTCAAAAGAGCTAACAGAAAGTTGGTTTGAAGTATTTTCGGGGTTTTTCAGGGGTTTCTTTTTGCTTTTGTTTTTAAAAGGTTTAGCATTAGGGGTAGAGTGCTCCAAAAGCCCAGGGCATATTGAAGCACAACATTTAGTACTGAGAAATACAAAATACACCTGACCCGACTGTTTTAACCCATGCATTACCTGCTCTAGGACAAGAGGCGAGCCCCTGCAAGTCCTCAGGCTCCTCTGGTGCCCTCGGAGCCGTCACCACGCGTGCCATTGTGCCGGGGAACAGCAACCCGAGCCAGGGGTACGATCTCTGCCGTGAATCTGTACTGCTGGTTTTGCAGGGTTTGATGCAAGATGATTAACGCCATTCTAAAATTCCTTGTGGACGGATTAATTAGTGTAACGACATATTCATTTTCACGCCGCTGAACCTGTTCTAGCAGCAAGGAAATTACCGTACATCGCCTGAGGGAACCTGTAAAATACACAGGAATAGCAAGCAAACAGAGGGCTACCCTGGCCCTTTTGTCCACTGCCACATACGGAGAGAAGCTTTACAACACACACAAATAACTGCTCCTCCGGAGCATAAGCACGCAGGCGGAACGCACCCCAGAGAGCCCAGATTCTGAACAAAGATATGGTCAGAAACCCAGTGAAATTTCCCACTTATGTCAAGCTTCGCCTTTCGAAAACGCAGTTACTGGAAGCTATTTGTTGAATTGCTGCTGGTTTATGGAAGCTGTCCTCTGCCAGCACACAAGACGGTGGTGCCCAGGCACCCTGCCCATCACACCCAGGACCGTCCTCCCCCCAGTCATGGGTTCACCCAGAGAAGCCTGCAGGATCCAGTCCCTTGTCTGGGGACCCCACCATACCAGTCCCACAATCAGCTACAAGAAAATGCACTTAGTCCACAACATTTTGGGCTTGAAACACCTCAGACATATCCCAGGATTTGATGCTATTACTCAGTAATAGCTTGAGGAGATCTACACTGGGCAACGCAAAGCATCCTCCTGCCTGGAGCTGAGCAATTCTGAACACATCACTCCGGAGACACAATCTCTTTTAAAGACCTGGAATGGAGGAAATGAGTGAAGAGCACGACTGTAGCTCATTCCTGTCCATTTGTTACAGACTGGCTGATTACGTGGAAGGTGTCTATGTTTTATGTTGTGCTTCAGAAGATGGTGAACACTTTTCAGGATATTAGCCACAATGCCTCAAGAAAAATCCTCGGGGTTTAGTTTCCAGGACATAAGCAACTTCATTTCAATGCCTTCATTCTGTTGCTATTACAAAACAACATCACTCCACTTGGGCACCGAACAGTCCAGACACATTAGCCGTTATACTACCATCCAGTTCAGGTAATACACGTAAAAAGCCCACCCCCCCAAAAATCAGAAAACCCCAAACCCCCACGCTTTGGAAACAAGAAGACCTTGAGATTGCATTTGTATCCCTCACTTGTATTTTCCATCTCTTCCTTGCTCAATGCACTTGTAAACTTAGTGGAATGACTCATCCTTTTCAAAAGGGTTAAATTCGCTCAAGGAAAAAAGCTGTGTGTTTTTGAATCCCATTTAATCCCTTCTTGGTTTTCATTACATCATTACTCAGTCTAGGATTTTCAGTATTGGTCATAAATGAAGGCAATACATTAATTTTTATGTACTTAGTTGTACAGCAAGCCTCTCCAAAGGTGGGCAGAAAGAGAAACTTGTTTTCAACCCATGATCAAGCAAATAAAACCCAGAAGTCATAAAGCTTATCCTGTTTTTCTGCGTGACACCAATAATTCAGCTTTGCTTCCTCCTGGGAAAGTATTACGAAACCACCTTTCGGAAACCAACAACACAGGAAGCAGGGTTTTCTGTAAAGACTGTCATGACTTTTTGCTTTCGCATAGAAAGATTTGTTGCCATGCTTCCAATTGGTTCCAGGCTCATTTCAGGAAAACTGGGTAAGACAAAGATGTGTATTTAATTTCAGAGATTCGGAGGTCAGCAGAAGTTCCCTATCCACCCAGAGCCTCTCAAAATGATCTGACTCCACTCTGGTTTAGCTTTTGAAAGAAAACCTGACAACAAGGAGGACCCACCTCTCCAATCCCACCAGTCACATTGAACATCCCAGGTGTAGCTTTCAAAGCAGGTAGGGAGGCTACAGGTGAGGACATGCACAAAGACAGAATGGATTATGTCCGTCTCTCTTCCTCATAGCACAGTCAAAGGGATGGATCAGCTCTTCGGAGCCTTTCCAGCTCTATCCGCACGGCTTCCAGAAAGGACAAGTTACGCTCCCTAGCAGTATTTCAGCACTTCTCCCAAATTATGAAGTGTCTGTGACACAGTTCATAACGCGACCACCATAATCACAGAGGAGACTGAAATGCCCCAAGGATCCATTTTGCAGAAACTTGTGCAGTGGCACAGCATTTGCAGAAGTTTATCACCTTGCCGTCCAGGCAGTTGCTGTAAATGTGACAAAGTGACACATAACCCAATTTGCATGCTATTATTTTCCATGGCTGATTTGACTCGATACACATGAATCACATAAAAATGCAAGATAGTCCACGAATTATTTACATAAGGGGCTAATTATAACAGCAAAGAGCTATTTGGACAGTAATGTATTTGCTTTTCAAGAGGATGCGAGAATTATCTTTCGTCCCACAGATAGCTCCGATTCTCACCTCCGTATGCACCTTAATTTCCATTAAGATCTGTGAAAGTCGGTGTTCATGTTAGAAAAAGAGCAAACACGCGAGTTCAGCTTTAGAGAGAGGCGGCCGTGGGTGACACGACTGCTATTCTCGAGGCATAACGAGGATGCCGGCCAGTGTACTTTTTGGTTACTGACATCCTAGGCTGGATTTTGATTTTGCATTAAGCAGTTCTACTAATATTACTTAATTACACCACTGTTTACCCCATCCAAGAGACTCTTACGCACACATAGCTATTTACATTATTAAACACACTACATCATTATCAAAACCAAACAGAAACTTCAGAGGCACAAGCCAACCTAAATACGTGAGCACAGCAGTTCTGCTTGTCTGCAGAGTTCTAAAATTACTTCTCTCTTTGATGCTGAATTCTGGTGAAAAGGGGGAAAAAAAATCATCATGCGTTTTGGTGGTTTCACTTTGGATTTGTAAACGATACTTATCTGTGAGTACACTGAAGCACTCACAGAATGTGAAATTCAGTCCAGGGTATCTATAAAGTCCAAACAAGTTCAGATAATTCTCTGGAAAGAGCCAACATCTTGGGGTGAAGATTTTCTAAGTCACAACCTCACCTGACCACTTCTCCCCAGTTTTAGAGAATGACCATGGTATCTACCCTTCACTCAGAAAATTCTCTCCAGATTACAGAACCTGCATACTGGTGCAAAACAGACCTTTGAGCATTTCTGTTCCTCACTGACTAGACACAGGTTAAAAAGCGTGGATCCAGTAACGCAGGAACACTACACAGAAGACTTGGCCTAACTGTGCTACAGCAAGCACACACACTAGAGGAGAGGACACCGTTTCTGATCAAAATACTCAGAACTTCAGAATAAACAGTCAACTAACATGTTCCCTAGATATTACACTGCGGACGTTTTTTTGAATAGCATTTGCTGATAGCTATTCATTCACTGTTCCACAGCAGAAGAGCCTGTTGAGTCCGTTTTCATTTGTGATTCAGAGTGTCCTCCTGCTGACAGCAGCATCTTTTGACATTTCGGAACAGAGCTTCAGTGGAATAGCTGTATTTCCCGTGGTGTCTCTTGTCTTGTGGCGTACTTGTCACAAGCTGCCGGCCTGTATTTGTGGGGTGGAGAACACTATTCTCCAGGGAGTGCCCGTTTAATATTCTCAGCTGTGCTGTGACCTTCTCCATTAATAGATGTCACAATAAGGGCATGCCTTTACCGCCGAGCCGCAACAGCATACTAGTTAATCACCCACAAGACAGGCATCATCTGAAGCTCTGACACAAATATCCAAGCACATGTCTCGTCTTGACTGTGTTTGAGATGGGAGGATTCGGCTTGGGGTTTTTCCAAGCAAAAATTACCTAAGTCACCTAGCAAACACTGTGGCATCAATCGATGCAAATCTGAAGGAGAGAAACATCAACTTTGAAATAGTTGTTGAAGACAATTCAACATTTCTTCAGCAAGAACAAAACCAAGACGAACTTCTTCCTTCAGAACTGACAAGTACAATGCAAATCACTAGCGTGGGGTGGGGAAGACGCCGGCAGCGTCTAAAGGACAATGAGTAGAACAGTCCTCCAGAATACGACCCGATCTTGCATAGTTTCAGCCCCCAGAACTTTTCGTGAACTTCAAGCAAGGAAAATACTTGGGAAAAGAACCTTAAAATGTATTGCTATAAAAATAGTAGGGAATACCAGCATGGTAATAACCAGTGTAGCCCAAGCTCCCTCTTCTGGTCTTTTGGAGTACATATACTGGAGTAAGCAGGTCTTGATAGTCTAGCATTTGTTTTCAAAATCTAGCAACAACCTGTTCATAGAACTTAGACAAAACACTTGTTAATATTCAGCCTCTTTCACAGTAGTTACCTTTTCTTAAGCAAAGGATGTACAGACATGGAAATTTATTGTAATGTATGAAACAATACTGCACAATACCTCTTCTTTTCCCTTGTGAAACCTTCAGTTTCTCGAGCAGGCAGTTCTATACCATCACCAGGGGCTGCAGCCAAAGGTACATCCCCAGGAATGAGGTTATCAGCTTCCTTGCAGCTATCAAGCTTGGAAGTGCTGCAAAACAATTATTAAAAATAATAAGCTGACAAATTTCAGAAGTGCCCATGAAGCTTTAGTGAAGTCTCCTTAAAAGATGAAATTTGGCTGGATCTAAACTAAGGCGCTCTAAGGAGCACATCCCCTCCCCAATACCATCTCTCTCCCACCTCCCACAAATCTCTTCTTCCTACAAACCCTATTTCACTTAATTTCTCAGATGACCACATAACCAGCAATACTGCAAAGTTTTGACAGCTCTTATACACGATAACATTAACTGCCAGAGGAATTTAACTGTGTATGAAATTAGTAAAATAACTAAATCACTAATGACGACTTTGCAGTTCCCACACAGCCCTTTCTCTGCAGGCTACAATACAAACATTCAATTAAGTGACTTGAGTGACTTGTCTTTTAGAAAAAACTAAAACCCAAGACTAAAAAATTTCCTTACTTTAAAAGCTCTTCCTATACTGTAAAGCTAAAACCACAATAATCCCTGAACTCATGACATGAATGTTAAGATTACAGGACTGTAATACTGCTGTATTTGTTAATTCCTACAAGTTCCTCTGCTCAGCAAAGCCCCGCAAGACCCAAGCTCAGAAGCCTGACAGCCGTGTAATGATTTCCAGAGCACATCAATATGGATAGGAAAGACCGCGTTTCTTCACAGCGAGGGAAGGCACTGCGGGGTGCTGTGGGGAGACGTGCCCTCTCCTGGTCCCCCCGCAGAAAAGGAGCTCTCGTGCACAGACATCAACCAGAGTACAGGAGGACACGGCCATCTGCCCAAATCCCTGGCACACAGAAGAGGGTAGTCTTGCTGTTCCTGCTCCTCAAGGCAGACCGGAGCAGAATGCACCATTACGGCTCCATTAACTTTCTGTTTTCTTAAGCAAAACCCAAATTAGAAAAAAACCCTTGACAGCAACACAAATGAAACACTTCTCTCATGAGCCTTCCAATGCTCTTTAAGGAGATACATCACCTGTGTACACCAAAGGTCACCCCACAAGAAGCTCACTTGCATTCTCCCTCACTGGTAACCATGCTACTGCCCCTGCCCTTGGCCACACTCATTAAACTAATGGAAGGAACTAAATAACTGATGACTTGATGTCTCAAAAGCAGGAGCAGGGTAGGGTCTTGTCACATGACATTGTCCTTTCCAGGGCACCTCCGACATACCGGAGGGACACAGGTGTCCCGGGGCAGCAGCCACATGGAACAGGCTTCCCTCATGCCAGCTCCTGCTTCCAGAGATCCAGACACAAACATGTAAGGAAACATTGGTGAAACCAGGCGTTGGCTGAGAAGTTTCTTTTAGGCTTCCTGAACTAAATATAAACAGTTATCTTAGCCGTTCCTTTTAAAATTTCCCCTTCCCTCCCCCCCAGTAATTATACTGTAATTGTAGAAGGTAGATTAAGTTGTGTTACTGAATAAGAGTTGGTAAAGTTCAGGGACAGAGGGTTCCTTTCTTTAGAAACATGTATACAAACAGAGGACAAACATAAATCACAGCCCTAACTTTAGTTACAGCACATAGGAGCACAAGAACAGTTCTTCCCCACAGCGTTTATCCGCCAACTTACTAAGAGCGCGAAAGCTTTTCCTGAGGGTGGTTTACCTTGCTCAGCGCATACCCGTGACGTTGCTTTGTGCCGTACGGGATAGCTACTCACTTCTCCCTCTAAGAAATTCCCTCTGCTTTACGCACTCCTTCCTTCCTTCCGCCCTTTGCTTAGTTCGTCCAAACTGGTCTGACACTGACAGAGACTTCCTAAACTTTCGGTCGCATCAAGTTAAAATAAATAAATAAATAAAAGTTAAAAAGCAAGCTGTTTCCTTTTTCATGCAAAGGATTTTTTCCCTTCGCTAAAAATGTCTTTGTCCTAATATAGCAATAGCATCAAACGTATACACAGCCGATGTGACTATATAGGGTCACACGGAGATTAGAGAAAGTAAGATTTTAAAGCAAAAAGTAAACCGCTAAAAATAAGTGAATGCCGAACATCTGTTGGGAGAGTAAACAAAGGATTGCAAAACCCAAACAATTCACAAGAGGGCCCAGCCAAGCAAGAATACCGAACGCACATCGAATTCTGGACCTTACGCGATGCACAGATGAAACCCTTCCATCAGTTACTCACCGCGGCACCTGCTCCCCCACGCGCCGCACAGACCCCGCTGCCCTCCGCGGCCCTTCAGCTCCCCCCTTTAAGGCTTTCCACGCAAAATGGAACAATTTTCAGAGACGTACTTTGACTAATGTCGCTTCTAACGCTCTCTGCAAAGCAAAACTAGCTATCAAAATACAGGCATTTTTAGAAGAGCTCCGCTCCCCGGCCTTCGCAAAGCACAGGGCTTACTTTTATGAGCTATAGTAGCTGTATGCGTTAAAATCCACTAATAATTTCCCTTCATCTTTCCAAGCTTCATCTAAACCCATAAATACTGGATTCCCATAAAGACCGTGCCTGCCAAGCGTCAGCTGCCTTCCTGGTGCAAGTGGGCTTGTAAAGGAACGCGGCGGAGACGCAGCTGGCGCTTCCATTTGCTCCGACGTCTTGCACCGACACCAGCACCAGGAGCCATCCCCCTGCGTGCCGTGGGAGGGCGGACCGTAGGACAGGGTGCCGCGGGCCGTCTCCGCTCCTTTTCCCCACCGCTGTTGCTCTGACGAGGGCTAATACTGCCACACAATAATTTTGGTGCTGTTCAGCACGGTTTGCGGGGAGGATCGCCACAGTAGTGCCGCTCATCGCCAGGTGGGCATTCCCCGCAGCTGGGTGCTGCCCACCGGTGGCACAACAAGCTCCCAAGGGACAAGGCAGAAGCTCACAAACGGTACGGACTGCGCAAACCGAGGCAGGGTAGCGCCGCACAGCAGCTCTGTCCGAAATACAGACTTCGCGTCCACTTCAAACAACCCAGCCCAAGCCTGCGCCAACGCCGGTAGGTCTGTCAACTCACGTTGCTTGTATCAGCTCAGACACCAAGCGGCTACGTTAAAACCTCTTCTTCTCCACAGCTCTTACTAAAACAAAATTTGCCATTAAACTTATTTTTTCAATTAGTCATATTCAAATGGTTGTAGCAAGGATGCTACCAAAAGGGCCAAGTCTTCCCGGCGCAGAATAAACTATACATTGGCCAGTCTTTACCCTGTAGAGTCGAGCTGACTAGATAACAAACATTTCTCAAGCTCGGTCTCTGTTTATTTTTAACTAATTCTCAAAAGTCACTTTCTGATCTTCCGTGCATACAGACGCCCCTGGACATTCCTGCCTGTGTCCTGCTAACAGCGAGGAGCGCACCCCGAGCATCGCAGTTCCCCGGGCTGTGAACTAAAGGTCCATCTGCAGATAAAGCAACGCGGCTTTTGGTGCAACAAAAATCCGACAAGATCCGACATCACCGATCGCAAATTCCCTCCTGACAGCTTAACGCGCCCTCTGCATGACAGGAGCTGGGCGAGAGGCTGACGCCGGTGAACACAACGTTTTCCAATGCCAGCTCAGGTTCGGAAGACCTTTCGTTCCCCAGTATTCACAAGAGAGCTGTGCCGGCTCTGGCTGGTCCGGACTAAACGCCACGCTACAGCTCTGCAACCTCAGCTGGAGATTAAATGCAAGAGCAGGAGCTTTCCTGAGCGTGTGGAAGGGACCAGATTGGGTTGCCCTGCTTGTTACCTATGGCCTGACCTCAAAGACAACCCAAGCAGCAAGTGCTTTCCAAGCTGCCGTTTTTTCCCAGGCACGTGCAGGTTTTTTGCCCGCAGGATGGGCAGCAAGCTGCAAGGGAACAGGTCGACACAGCTCCGAAATGTTTGACACCTCTAACCATGGAGCCAAGCTATGCTGTGGTCCGATACAGCCGGGGCACCTATCCGCCTCCTCTGCCTTTCCAATCCAAACACGGCTCATACAAAAAAAGAAGTCCCGTCGCAGCGCTCTGCACCTGCAGCATAAAGAGAAAGATGTGTCTAGCCAAAATCTCTCCCAGTGCAACGTGTACTGGCAAATCAGAGTGAACTCGGCCTTTCAGTTTCATTGCTAAACAAAAATGCCTGGCAGAACAGCCTCATTTTTTTCCTAATTCTTTTCAGGTCACTCCTCTAGATACAGTAAATAAAATCTATTTACTGAGCAGATGATACCACGTTGTCCCTGATCAATATGTTATGAGCAGGGGCAGAGAGAGGCAGACTATCACCCTCAAGAAGCAAAACAAAGATACAATTTCTTGCCTGGACAGATGGAGGGACAACCTGATCTCTTCTTATGCACTGCCATCTGGAAGACATTTAGCACGGACTGACCCCTGCCTTATATTCACCATTATTTTTCCCTGTCAAAGTGCATACCATCTGCATTATATGACGCCCTTGATGGGAAACTTATTAATAAATAACTAAGTATATTGGGGGAAAAACACTTTATAATTGTACTTTACTGCAGACGGACTGGACTAGCATCATGCCATCTAATAGCCCTGGTAACATTTCAAAAATATAGTGCACAGGTATAACCAGAAAGCATCGACACAGAGACATGACACGCGTGTGCACTAGAGGATTTTTTTGCAGTCATACTGAAAAGCAGCGGTGCAGTATTTCTACACAAAATGCCAGAAAAGCAGTAGCTTTAATACGATCACCTCACTTACGAAGGCAAGAATCTGCTCCACGTCGCAGCTGAAGATGAGGGATAAGGCAATGACATGAAACAACAAACATCCCCGAAACTCTTCCCTTGGGTAAGAAAAGCCCAGTCCTGCTATTACTGATCCTCATTGTGAGCATAATCCCATGCATCTTAAGAGAACCGCTTTCATTTCCTATTCACGCTAGGATGTTATCGGCCTAGGTCGGACCAAACCACAGGGAAGTCAGCGGGGCTTGCTGCTGCTGGAAGAGTTGCGCCATGCCTGCTGCAGACAGGAGCTAAAGCCAGGGTCCGGCTGCCCTGATATTAACCCCTTTGCTGCTGACCAGCTGCATCTGCGGGTGGGCAGACGTGGGAGCTACTGCGTTTCTTCTGCCGGACCCCAGGGAACATCTCTGCGAGGCTCACAGGGAAGCTGGCAAGCAACAACAGCCTGGAGAGGAAAGGCAGGTGCAAGGAGAACAGGTAGGCTTTTACGTCTAAAGCTGAACAAGGATGCAAAATAAAGGAGAAAGAAAAAAACAAACAATACTCACACGAGTTAACTCGTGCAGCTTTTTAAAAAAAAACAGACAAAAAAAATTAAAACCAACAAACACAGGCAAACTGCCTGCAGCCAGATTCACTCCAGCTGACCACAGTGTATTTCTCTCTCACTTTCCCCTGTTTCAGGAGCTGAAAAACTACCTACTTCCAGGCTGAATACCCCTGGTTTGCAACTTTTTAGCACTGAACCCTTGCAAAAAAAATCCTTGCACCTTCATGAAGGTCAGGATATGGAAACAAGAGCAAGATCCCGTGCCTGCTGCAGGGTCTGTGTGCCATCACCCCTACTGGGCTCAGCCACCCTCTATGGGCTGACGCCGGCGCAACACCAGCACTCGCAGCCTGCGCAACTGGGATGAAGCAAGGAACCTCGAGACTAACTTTTGGCCATTAACAGTAAAAACATTTTAAAGACAGAAGTTATGAAGCGGATCAAAAGAAAAGGTATAATATAATTAACTTGAAATTCCAGATCCAGATGAGAATCTGAAGAGTGTGAATTCATGAGGTTTACAAGAAGCAGTAAATTAAAACACTCTTGAGATTGCTCTTCCTAAATGTTTCCTAAGGTGACATTCAGTCATAGACAGCTTGTGTGCCTTTTTCCCTACAAACAGCGAACTATCACCCCAAGGGCAACAGTCTTCTATTTCAGACCGTAGCCCAGAGACCATGTATAAATCTTCCCGGCACTTTTGGTGTTAGTCTTTTTTCATTCTTTCGCATTCAGAAAGTAACTCACAGCTCCACCTCAATTACCGCTCGCTCTTTTCTAACTGCCTTGCTACTATGGCCAGCAATCCCTCAGCAAGAAAAAACAGAAGTCACAAAAACCCATCAGTAACCCAATTACATGTGTTAAACACACCACTTTGAGTAAAAACTCACAAGACCTGGAAGAAATGCACACCGTTAGCTTCCCACCGTAAGCTTCTCTAGATCATCTTACCCTGATTGTAGGAAAAAGTTTGTTTCCTACAGATTCGCTTAGCCAGCGTGAAGGACTACCCAGCTTGGGGACCGACCAGTACAGGCTAAACAGCAAAGTCACCCAGCTTTTAAGGTGGATTGAGCAAACACAAGCTCCTTTCTGCCTCTGATAGCATATTATTACTACTTTAGCTAACAAATTTAATGCTAGCTTAAATATATTGTGTATGTTTACACTCCACTGAATTCACAATGATTGAAGGGTAAACACACCCGACAAGGCTTCCTCTACTGTTGGCAGTTAGGACAGGCTTATACACCCAAAGACCTTGACAACCCAACTGCCACCAGCACAAATAAAGCGACAATTTCCCTTCTCAGTGCAAGTAAAAGCAGACAAAAAGCCCAGTGTCCAACACAGATGAAATACACGCACGCTTTATAATCAGCATTACACTGTTAAGGAACTTCTTAAAATTAAAGAAAATGCCTAAAGGATCACTTACCTTGTACTAATAACAAAAAAAAACCCCAAAGAGTATAAGCACCTAAAAAAATAGAAGGCATATATTGCACCTTCACATGGCACGACCCACCTATGTGCCCAAGTGATTCAATCTCAGGGAAAGGTAAATAGCATCTTCCTTTGAAGGTTTTGGTAGAGGGAAATTCAAATGCTGGTTAAGATTTCCACTGCCAGATGCTCCACTGACCACAGACAGACTCAGCCAACCCATCAGCAACTGGTCATACGAGACACATACCCATCCAAGAAGAGCGATAGCGATTTCTCAGCTGGAGCTGACCTCCGTGGTCCTCCACCCACCCGCACCAGTAAGCGGTTTGCATCTGCTTCCCACCGCCCCAGCAGCAAGGGCTCTGTACCGTACCTCGCTGCAGTCAGCTCCGCAGCATCCAGAGGGTCGACATCTCCATACGTCGCAGAAACAGCTAAGGGTTGCTCAGAAGGATCAAGGAGAGAAGCCAACTGTATACCATCACCTGGCCCAGGAGGGCTGCGGAGAGAAAAGACATGGAAAAAGGCAGCCTTAGAGGTGTGAATTGTTGCAGAGCTGCTGGCACTGGGCTGGCTGAAGCCCCCGCTGTTTAGCTTTTGAGTGTGGCTTTCACCCGCCACGCAGCTGCACGGGGGTTCGCCAGTGGGAGCACAGAGTCAGACAAAGGTGTCCTGGGCGCTGCAGGGAGCACCCGCAGGGAGACACCCAGCCTCGTCCCCTACCCGGGAACAGCAGGGTGCCGCCGAGTACCAGCACCGCCTGGCCAAATGAAAACGATTTGGAAACACACCCTCAAATCAACAGGGAAAGCAGCCTCGCTGAAGAAGGGGTTCGGGTTGTTTTTAACAGACACCCCCTGAAAACAATGTTTTTGTTGCCTGCTTCAACCTGACTTTCCTATGTGGCCGCCCAGAGACCAGGGCCTTGGAAGTGTCAGTTTTCCCTAAAACTCAGCAAAATTCTCAGATTTTTGTAAAACATAAAATGTGACCTTTAACTGGGGCTCCAGTTTCACATCTGTGGACTCACCCAACCGGCTCGGTTTTGAGGTGCCGCTTTCCTGAACGCCCTTTTGTCCGTGTTGTTTCCGATACCACCGAATGAATACAACCGTGTACGCAGACAGATGGCACCGTACACAGATGGATTCGAGCGGAAGTGTATAAACTTAAAACTGTCACTCAGCATTTGGAATTTCAGCTTACAAATAAAAATCCCTAAATCGTGGAACTCAGCTTTAACACTAGATGATTACTTCCTTACCTAACCGCAAATCCAGCGGTTCAGTACGATTCTCTACTGTAGTTTAATTTTGGTTCAAAGAACATAACAAGGAGTTCAACTGCACTACAGTAATGTCAGTGTTACTCCAGTACTGACTGAAGGCCACCACCTGAATATACTCACATTCCACATCTTTTATCTGAAGGATTCTGTAAAGTAACACGTTCATATGGGAAAAATGATTTGTCAGGCTTGTTTTCTGATTTTATTTTATTTTTAACTAATTACACCCGTGATCCTTTGTAAGCCAGTGTTTCTGCTTTTCATTCCCAGTGTTTTCACAGCACCATTCCGCACTCGGTCCAGCTGGTTTGTCCACGGCATCCTTGCCTCCCCTCCGTTACACCAACCCTAAGGAGAGTAGGGTTAAGTCACTGGACCGAGTGCAGTTCTCAGATGATGGCCTAGAACACGTGACTGGTTTTTAAATTTACAATATTACTTTTATCTAATCACAATACTACGCAATTAACTGTCCACGTGTTCTCTGGTTTAACCGCACCCGAGGGCTCAGCCTGTTGTAGGAAGCTTTGAGCTAAGACGTTTACAAGTCCTCTAGCTTATCAGTATAAAAGGACAGTTTTCCACTCATCGCCAAGAGTTGCATATACTTAAACCACAAATTGGGGATGCCCCCCTCTGCTTTGCCTTAAAATGAGCGTTTAGCAAGCAGAGCTTGACAACAGGACATCGCAACTTCTTTCTGACACACGTGAGGAGTGAAACGCAGGTGGGCAGGTCTCGTTCCACACGAAGGGTCTTTCCTGTGACCATATAGAACATAGAGCACAAGCCAAAACCGCAATTGAAGCTGTTGTACTGGTGTGACCCAACCTGCTGAGAAGCGAAGTGTTTGCCGGCTGCCACCCACATCTCCCGGAGAGCCATTTCCATACAGGCTACGGACAAGGTAACTGGAAACTCGGGCTTGGGGAGGTGATGGCGAAGCCGCTCATTGCCAAGCCACCCTGCTCTGTGCGGCGCAAACAATGAAGCTATCCAAAAGCTGCTCAAACGAGTTCCACAAGTGACATTCCTGGGCGTCACAACCGCCTTCACCTCGCAGGCACCCGCCACCGGGTCCCTGCTGTAAGTCCTCTCCAGCAACCGGCCTTTTCAGGCCAATTTGTTTCAAGAATCAAGCTCTGTAAAAAGGCCACGAGCTTTTTCCACTCTGTTGCCCGAGTTCTGGGTGAAGTCCGGAAGAGGATCTACTTAGAATGACTTTCAAATTCTCCTTATGAGCAGCGTGACTGAAATACTTTTCGAAGGAAAATACCTCACAGTTTAACAAGCAGTTGCTTACTAACAGCTGCAGCGAGCACACTAAATTCAGCCCAAAGACCACGGGGTTCAGTCTGCTATTAGTGTGTCACAAGGGAAAGACGTTGCCCATCAAGTGTCCCTAGGCCCTTGACTTTCCTAATTTCACTTTTAAGGCCTGTACTTATCCTGGAAAAGAGATTTTCCCGGTCCCTGTTAGAAGGCAGGTAGGCAAATAGCAAGTTTCAGACAAAGCTTGACCCGTATTTGTCGTTAAATATCAATGAATGAATGAGAAACAACTGCATAAACCCATGTAATTTCTTCTGTTTAAACAGAAGAGTCCTGACCACCCTCTATGCAAGAAACTTTGGAACCAAGGCAGGAAATGTATTTAAAATACGGAAAACAGCACAGCTTTCCACACGCGGACACAGAGGCAAGCAGGGTGAGCTCCTTGGCGCCAGCCCTGCAAACCCGGCGAGGGCGAGGGGCTCTCACGCTGCTCCGGCGGCTCCATTCCCTGCTCTCCTACCGCCATCAGCGAGATGCAAACCTTAAAACCCCAATTTCATACTTGAGTTTTAAAATGTTTTGACACTGGCGCTGGAGACAGAAGGCAGCTACAGGTCTTGGCATTTTCTCCCTGTCCATGTTTTTCCAATCAGGAACTCTGGATGTGGGTCCTTTTGAAGAGTCAACAACAGCTCCAAGTTTACTCCAAGGGGAACCAATAAGCATTTCAAGTCCTGCTATCTCCTAGTCGCAAACATTTGGTTGCTTTTAATGAGATAACGGTAAGATTTATAGATCCTGCTCTTACTCCAGAAATCTCTGGAAAATGGCAGCGCAAGGCAGGACTGAGCTCTCAGCACTCTCATCACCCGCTATTTCGTGTTCTTCAAGAAACAAGATGTTGCTCACTGGGTACAGCAAGGCTGATGGACAAAATCCTCTAGATTTCATACCTGGCTTTGTAACGACTCGGGCCAAAGAGTCAATTTTTTAAGCCTCCGTTTACACACGTATAAGAAAAAAAAATATTGATTAATCACAGAAAAATATTGAGAGGATTTGCTATTTCTGGGAAGTTCTTACACTGCGATTCTTTGCAAGAGAAAGAGATCAAGCAGCATCTACATCAGTTCAAATTCATTCATTCAAGCACATTGTACCTCGCAAAATTTCACCCATCTTATTAAGTAATTCCTTCATAATACTCATTTTTACTATCCCATAGTTTATTTTGTAGCTTATCTCATACATTAGCCACGTTCACTGAAATAAACTTCATGTGTGGAAAATCTAACAACAACCTACTATAGTAACTCTATGCAGCTTTGATATTTCTGTTCTTTAACAGTGTTTTCATGATTTTTGGGACTCCTGTCAATAAAATTTAGCAGAGTAGGAGGTAAGAAGCTACTTCTCAGATTAGAAATCAACATTACCGATATCAGAAACTAAAACTAATCTTGTTCAGGACACAGCTCAGGAGTGCTGTATAAACTACCAGCACAGGATTAAAAACAAACAAAAACCTCTTCCCCCCCTCGCCGTACTACTTCTTGTGAGGTAATTTAAGACCGATTTAAATATTAATAGAATTTCAGGAAAAACATGAGATGCTAAGACTGAGATGGAAAGTCTGGCTTTATTTCCCAATGAATGAAGGGGACATCCACACAACCAAACGTTGTCCCCACGGGGCAAGTCCATATGCCAGCAATAACTCCAAAAGCTCAGACCCAGCAGGGATGGGGGGTGGCCAGTTACTTTTGCTGGTCGCTATGCTTAGGCTTTACTTTTACCAGCCAAACACACACTCCTAGTCAAAAGTTCAAGTTTCAGGAAATACGCTGCCTTTTGTAAACCCAACAAAGCCTTACTTAGGCATTTAAATATGTGATTTTGGAAAAATATCTCAAATTCCTCCTGTAGTCTGAAGGAGAAACTATGCCTGAAGTGCCTCGCATCAGCACTTTGTGTTTACCCTGCAGGACCGGCTGCACGCCTCCGCCAGGCTGCGTCCTGCTGCGCCGGGTGCCGCACAAACACAGCAATGAAGGTATCCAAGAGATGAACTGGCATGTCTTAATTAAACAAATAAAATCACTGTCGCACAGAGGACACAGGCCTTCGACGTATAGTACTGCGCATGGCAGCATTTCTACTCTTACGGAAAAAAAGACATTGCCACCAAGATACCAGAACTGGCTCCTGGGGGAATTATTCCAGTGTCGGAGATTTACACGCTCTTCCTCCGAGCCGGACTCGAGCAATCAGCAGAACAGGTCTGGACGCTGGGTGACCGTGCTCAGGGCGCCCAGGGAGAGCCAGCCCAGCCCGCCGCGGCTTGGCCAGCACCTGAGTCACATCTGTCCCCAGGGAAGGGAACTGCCGTCATCCTGGCTGAGCAACAGGAACCAGCTGCATCTCCCAAAGGCTGCGGGGACACGCGACTGCCCGGCTCCGCACACGAGGCTATGCTTCCAGCAACAGGGAATCCCTTCTCTTACTGCAAATTTCCCTACTGAGAAAGTAAGAAAGGAAAACAAACGCAGAAACTACATTCCGGAGAAATGAAAGCATCCTGAAGGCAACACCCCACCTAGGAAAAGCAACCTCAGAAAGGCAGCTGGCAATCCCGGCAGGTAACTCCGAATCCCCCGGCCGAGCGGGATGACCGTGCTATCACTGTCGGGCAATCAGCGCACGTGCCGATGGAGCGATACTTTTCTGGCAGTGCTTGTGGAAATCCTGACAAGACAGAGGAATTATCTTGGCAGGAGATGGTGTTTAATCACACGTTACCTGAGGGCCTGGACTTCCTCTCACCCAACCCTTCTTCCTTAGAAGTCCCTTAATTTTTGTAACACGTATGCAGATTGATCATTGATGTGACTAGTCACAACCATAAAATAGAAAAATATATATTTTTTTTTCCTGAGTATTCTACATTACTGTGGTCACATCAAAACCTAAAAGTTATGGTGAGTTATTACATTAATCAAATATAACTATTTTAGATTAAAAGACTTAAGGGGACTGAAACGTGCGGTACAATTACTTCCTTTGCAAGCTACAAGAGGGACAACAGAAAGCCACATAAAAGTGTTGGAAGTATAAATCACGCCTGCCCAGGATGAATAAGCATATTTGCTGCAATAACTGTCAACCATTATAAAAAGCCCATAACGTCATCACCGTGCAGCTTTCGGAGCCTCTGAAGGGCTCTGGCTCCCGTCCTGATGTCGCTGCTGCAGAACTGAAAAGTTTCCGAATTCCAGCCAGTAAACCTGAACCAGAAGTTTCTCAGGGCGATCGACCCCCCCCCTTCCCAAAGTCTCCTCCCCCGCTGCCCCTCCGGCCGAGCACAAACCCCAACCGCAACCCGCGGCAGGAGCCACAAAAATCCATCCAGGCTCTTTCCTGGAGGGAAGGAGAGTTAAATCCTCCCCCGCAGCCGGAGGCAGCGCCGTGCGAGGAGGGGGGGGCGTCTTGCTGGGTGGAAGTGTTACTTTTCGAAAAGTTGTTCAAAGGGGAAAAAAAACCAAAAAAAAACAAAAAAAAAGGAGGGGGGAAAAAAAACCCACCAAATCCGCACAATAACCTTCTGAGAGAGAGCGACGCGGTGGTAAACAACGGCTTAACTTTTAATTTCTGATACAGAAACTGCACATTGCTTTTGTTATTTCCTTGGCTAACTTCTCCCTCCCTTCACAAGTGTCTACTTACCAAGGCCAGGAAATAATCACCAGCTTCCCTCTTCTCAGTCATCCTCGCTTCCAACACAACAGCCCGCAACAAACCCTGATTTTAACCCGAATTCCTGCCGTTTCCACCATCCCCGGGCTCGGGAACAGCCGAACTCTGCCGCCCACCAAACCCGGCCCCGGCAGCTTTTGGGCGAAGGCTGGAGCGTACAAAAGGAGTAGGAGCTTTGGAGCTGCTTCTCGGAGGCTCCTCCCATGAATTTCCCCGAGGAAAGGCCACAACGATCCAGCCTGCCTCGCCCCGCGTCCTCTCCCGCCGGGATCGGATCCCTCCGGGGCGGCACAGCCGCCCCGGAGGGATCCGATCCCGGCGGGAGAGGACGCGGGGCGCATCCCGGTGGGCTTGCGGCGAGTGGAGAGATGGAGGGGACACCCCCCCCCCCCCCCCCCCCCCCC
>VFFE01009051.1:267491-313790 GCA_008921705.1 Burhinus oedicnemus
CCCCCCCCCCCCCCCCCCCCCCGAGGACCTATAGCCAAATATCTCCGAGCATTTTAAAACCCGTTTCAGCAGAGCCTTGCTTAATTGACGGGGGTCCGGCAACTTTTTCGAAGTTTCGGGGTTGCGGGAAAAAGTTTTTAGCCCCTTCCTCTGAAAGTTGCATTGGGAGGTGGAAATCTAAAGCAAACCTTTGTATTCCTACTCTAATTCTTGTGTTAAGGAGGGTCGCAAAGGTGAGCAGAGGGCTGGAGCACCTCTGCTGTGAGGACAGGCTGAGAGTTGGGGGTGTTCAGCCTGGAGAAGAGAAGGCGCTGGGGAGACCTTCAAGCCCCTTCCAGTCCCTAAAGGGGCTCCAGGAAAGCTGGGGAGGGACTCTGGATCAGAGAGTGGAGCCACAGGACAAGGGGTAATGGTTTTAAACTGAAAGAGGGGACATTTAGATTAGATATTGGGAAGAAATTCTTTACTGTGAGGGTGGTGAGACACTGGCCCAGGTTGCCCAGAGAAGCTGTGGCTGCCCCATCCCTGGAGGTGTTCAAGGCCAGGTTGGATGGGGCTTGGAGCAACCTGGTCTAGTGGAGGTGTCCCTGCCCATGGCAGGGGGGTTGGAACTGGATGATCTTTAAGATCCCTTCCAACCCAAACCATTCTATGATTCTATATGATTTTCTATTTATCATGAGCATGTAGATGATGGTTAAACGTTTGGCTGTCCAGAAAAGTCAGGGAGAAGCCCAAGGACAGTCCTTGCCATTCCTCTTTACCACCCAGTGCATTTGGATGGATGAAGAAAGATGTGTCTAATGGGCAGCACAATGGGCTGAGACCTTCTAGAATTCCACAACCTGTAGTACTTTTCATAGCTTCCCATTAAAGAATACTTCCTTTACTTCCCCTGTATTTTCCCTGCTAAAGGCTGGATCTCAAGGGCCAAACTGGATCAAAATATCTGTTCTCCTAGACTGTTTCTTTTTCAATTTAAACACATTTCACTTCATGTGGAGTTTTGCTTTTCAAGGAAAACGCATCTTAAAAATGCTTATATTTAATTCGGCGTAAGCCTAACAAGCTATGCCACTGACAGAGACCCTTTTATGGAAGCAAGCTTTGCCTTTCTATAGGGCAGGGCACACACCTAAAAATCTCTCAGCAGTTTGGACTTTGTGCACTGTTACAGCAAAACAGCATGCCCCATCCCTGGAGGTGTTCAAGGCCGGGTTGGACGGGGCTTTGAGCAACCTGGTCTAGTGGGAGGTGTCCCTGCCCATGGCAGGGGGGTTGGAACTGGATGATCTTTAAGGTCCCTTCCAACCCAAACCATTCTGTGATTCTGTGATTCCAGCTCCTAAAGTCACACAGGTTTTCTTATAGGTTTCTTTACCTATAAGAAAATGGAGCAGTATTAATTAGCTGCATGCCCCTTAGGTTTCCTGTGGGTTTATTACAACACAAAAGAATGGCTTCACAGGTAATTAAATCTTTGCATTGAGATACACCAAATTGCATATACAAGCCGCCAGCACCCAAGGAATTAATT
This sequence comes from Burhinus oedicnemus, assembly GCA_008921705.1. Classification (NCBI taxonomy): domain Eukaryota; kingdom Metazoa; phylum Chordata; class Aves; order Charadriiformes; family Burhinidae; genus Burhinus; species Burhinus oedicnemus. The sequence continues at coordinate 269,029 of VFFE01009051.1, forward strand.
GAGTCTCTACCCAGGGAGATCATTATCATGTTTATAACATGGCATACAATAACTATAGACTAAATGTCTATAATAGCTATACCACAGCAAGGTAGGTTCATTGCTTACCAAATGCCCAATCGAGATAGTTCAGATAAAATGCTGGAGCCACAGAGACTTAACTTAGCCAAGTCGGAGTTTCCCGGATGACTCCATGTGCAGTCTGCCCAAACTCAGGACATTCAACTGTGGTGCCAGCTATGCCTGCCTGGGTGACAAAACTAACTTTTCATCTGCGTCAGAACTCAGTCCAGCTCTTAGCAGGACTGTGCATCTCCTTTTAATGTTAGGGTACAGTAATGATACCAGTAGGACCTCTCAAAGCATCACTTCGGAACTGAGCCTCAGGTGGAAAAAGGTATTCATCAGGTTTTTACTTTTTTTTTTTCACTCTTGAACTGTTTCTCCTTCTAGCACTTGTTTAATTTTCTATGAGCCAAAGGAGGGAACATATTTTTGCCCAGGTAAATTTTGTGTTACAGGAGAACTTTCACATCTAGTCTGAAAGCAGATGACAGGGATTTCCTCTAGATGTGCTCGTTGCTGCTGTTAACAATTCAGATACCTGTACAGGAAACAGAAGAATATACCAAATGACCCCGCGAGACCAACTCAGATACTGTCATGGGTGAAAATGCTGAAAAACATGTAGACCAACATCACCTGGGCGGCAAGGTATGGCTCATCGAGGGGTAAACACCACGTATAGTACGATACGCCGAGGAGAGTTCACTTGGTTGCAGGACCGGGAGCCAGCAGCACCCGCTCTGGCAGCCAGGATCAGGCAGAGAGGTAAAGTCCGTGGGGAGAGCAGGTCTCTCATATCCTGCCTCCCAAGCAGCAGGAAACCAGGCATGGAAAAAGTTGCCGTGATTTCTGATACAGGTACAGGCATTCAGCCACCCTCTCATTTGTGGGGGGTGGGGAATTAAACTCTTTTGTCATCTGGAAACCATTTCACAAATAGTTTCTGCAGGTATAACAGCCCTGAGGAGGAGGGAGACCCCGGAGAGAATAAGATTCATTAAAAAAAATTTTGATTTTCTTTGCAAGCAGCGCTTTAGTCTGACACAAAGCCGTAGACACAGACTAGCTACGTTCCTGCTAACAAAACTGAATTTAGCGTTTTTGGAATGCAATTGTAGTTTTGCTCAAATAACAAGCCTCTCCCTGTTTATTCGTTAGCCTCTTGCCGTACCAAAACCCTTTCACCTCCTGCTAAGCGACCTCAGCCCACCTTTGTCACAAAAACATTTCCGCTTTCCTCCCAGCGCCCTCTGCTCCTTAAACATAGGAAAACTGATCCGCAGGAACTCCAGGAACAGGGTGCTAAGGTGGGCTTGATTACCTGATTTTCCTGTGCGAAATGAATTGATCTGCATTAATGGAAGGCTTGGGGGAGGAGAGAGGAAACAAGCCGAAAAGCCACAGGAAAACCAGAGGCAAGCGACCTCCCAGCGAGGCTGGGGAGAGGGTTAGAGGCGAGGGGCCGGCTCGCAGGCTGCGGCCGGCAGGGACAGCCTGTCTGGCACAGGCTGGCAGCCACCAGATCAAAGAGCCGCAGAAGAAAGCGTTGCAAAAGTTTTCTCCGGAGGGCCAAAGCCGGATAGGAGTGGCGAGCATGCTGATGAGAGGGACTCGGCGGCAGGAGACATCCTGGAGGATGGCCCCGCTGGAGTCCGGGCCCTTCCCTAGCTCCCAGGGAAGAGTTAGCCTGAAGGAAAGGCCAGAAAGCATTGGGATGGCTTATACTGGCAGGGGGAATCTTGTTTTTTTTTTAATGTAGATCCCAAACATTTTTCAAGAACACCAGTGTTTTGCATTTGGGTGAAGGATTTTATCTTTGCTAGATCCTCACTTTTTCCTTTTCTACACACGTCCATGAAAATAATGCTAACCAAGCTGTATGTGAGCAGTTAGGCTGCAGTCTTAGGGGTGGAGGAAACCCCAAAAGAAATAATTGTTTTTAGTCTGGCAATGTTGAGCAGTTCATGACACAGCTACAACAAAGTTCCTGTGGTGACACTATAGTTACCTGACGTTACATAGGCACATGGTGCTGGAAGGCACAGCATATATATATATATATACACACACACACACACACACACACACACTCTTCGCCCCAGCTTCCACGCTGCACACCGCTCCTAACTGCGGGACCGACACCTCCTCAGGTGTGCCAGGTTTTTACCCTACACTCGGGAAGATGGGAAATTGAACTGCAGAAAAAATTAAAGGTACTCGAGTTCAGTAACTTCAGAAGCGCTGGATTCCAGGGCATCAGTTCAGGTTGCTTTTTCAGGTCTGGACTATGACTCCCGTCAGAGACCCCGTCACTCCAGCTGTGCTCCATGGTCAGGGTGCTTGTAGACTGCGGGTGGACACCTGGAGAAAGCCTCCAATGGACACCATACAGCTAGTGGTGACCCACTCTGCCCAGCTCCTGTGAATTCGATCTGAGGGTTTTTCCCATAAACCACGTCCCTTTTGGCAAACCAAAGGACTTGGGGGAGAGGGAAATGAGTCAGCCCTCAAAAAACCTATGAAACCCCCATGAAATTAGCTTGGAAAGAATGTTACATTAAATAAATGTTAAAAAAACCCCAACAACCAAACCAAAACAAATCAAAAACCAAACAACCACAAAACAAACAAAACCCACACAGTTTTTCTTTACATTTGCATTGTTTTTTGAGAATACAGGATGAACCCAGATCAGATTGTCAAGTTTGTCCCTGTAAGCATGAAAACAAGGTTCGCTCCATATACATATACTTCAGTTTGTTTAAAATTAAAGAGGAATTTCTCTTTCGCATTTCCTAATCCGAGGTTCATGGCCATACACTCTGCGAAACCACGGACCCAATTAGCTGCTGAGCAGCTTGGCTGAGATACCCAAGCTGCTTCTGTAACAAACACCTGAACTTTATATTTCCACTACTTCCCACATACAAATTGCTCACAACCACCGTTTGCGGTGGTTGAAAATTAGGTTGTGCAATTCCCAGCAATTTTTACTGGTGAGGTTTTGGGATGGGCGTCTCTTTAAGTTCCCAGACTTTTACCTTAACCTTCTGCTTTGAAATAAAGGAAAGTTTAATGTTAAACCCATTACATTTTGGAGGATCAAGGTGATGGGAAACTGCCATTTTTCAAATTTCCAAATAAACAAGATCGATCTTTAGAGGATTCCAGACTAGACTCAAAGCCTCACAAATTCCAGTGATAACTTCTCTAGCAAACCAATTTTATTTGGGGTTTCTACCAGAAGAATAAGATTTGAAGAATGCTGCATGAAACAGAAGTTTCCTGCACCATCACAGCACTCAAAAAAAAAGAAAAAAACCAGGGAAGATGTGGAAAATCTTGGAGATTTTCAAATATTCAACACAAACTAACTCTGTATTTTCACTCATATAATGGCACTGTTAAGAAGGCGAGATGGAAGTTTTAAGTGCCCATTTATTTTCATGACAGCTAATTTTTTTTCCGTAGTTGTTAGAAACTGAGCAAGGAATATGTGCTTTTTGCTTTCATTCCGGCAAACAAATCCAATCTTCTCTGTCTGCTGCAGAGTTATTCTTAGCTGGCTTTGATATTTCTATCAGCTAGGAGAGCATAACAATGTTATCATGCTAACAAATTCCAAAGATTTTACATAAGCTCTTGAGTGCCTTATAAAAAAAAAAAAAAAAAGGCTTTATTGATTACACTGTTTGTGTCTCGTTAGCTAAAGGAGCTAGGAAGAACAGGCTGACAAAGAATAAAAAAGCAGTTTGATGAGTTTCAGTTTCATGAAGCAAGTGCTCTGTGTTTTTCGGAGCATCTTTTACAAAGAGAAGCCAAGCTTTACAGGTTTGAGGTTGGAACATACCAGGTAGCTCAGGCCAACAAATCATTTAAATCCTACTTGTCTATATACAGCCTATTTTCCTAATTAGATTTTTTTAATCAGCTGAAACAACTAGATACCCCCCCTTATTTAAGCAAAGCAGGATAACTGGGAGTATAGTGCTTGTAGGATGGTCTGGGCGAAAATGGATCACAGGACTGGGCAGCATTCTCCCTGGCTGATCCGTTCGAGGCTCAGGGCCAAATTCTTTGCTGATATCACTCCACTGGAGCAGAGATTTTGGCCCAGCGTCTACTGACTTTAAGGGTGGGCTGCAGCCGTAGCCTTTTCTCACCCAGCTGCCTTGAAAGGAATGTACCAAGAGGTAAAGAAAAAGTAAATTAGTGAATTTAAAATGGAAACAACCTTGCAGAGCCTTGGGGCACTTTCTGAGGGCTGGTTATTTTACTGAGGACCATGGATGAATGGGGCAGGTACTCCCCAGGGAGAGCAGGGAAGAGGAAGGCTTAAGCCCGGGTGGACAAAGAAGAGTTCAGCAGGAACTGACCTTAGTCTGGGAGGAGATCCCGAGCACATTTCAGCAAGGAGAACAAGATTAACGTAACATAGTAGGGCTGGTTCTTGACAACAGCACAGTATGGTGGCACTCAGCATTTCACAGGGACCTTAGAATCCAGGACAATTAAGCCTTTGATTGGAGCAATTAACATTTCTACACTTACTGCAGTTTGAGATGCAGAGATTCTTACAGGCCAAAGAGACTCTTCGATAAGATTTAACCTGTCAGATACTGGTCAAGGGGACTGTAGATGAACAGAGCTCAAACAGATCCATATAACAATTTCTGACTCTTCCAGAGCACCCAAATGTCAAGGAATAGCAATATTTAATTAAGCCCGACTTGCTATAGGCAATACACATCTGAGCTTCCATATGCCTGGAACAATATTGATAAGACAACCTCCAAGGACAACAACATAAAAGATAACAGGAGGAAAAACAAAAAGCAAAGAACAAGGCAAGTACCACGGCGTTCTGGTTCTTCAGAGATCTCTCCAGAGGAGCCTCTGTTGGGAAGCTCTAGTGCAATGCAAGCATGCCAAAACGCAGAAAAACTGGAAGGAAGCCACATCCAAGTCATGGAGAATATGCCTGTGTCTGTAATTGTTGTTCTTAGAGCTGCCCTCGGCAGGGTTCAAAGCTGGGGCTAATCCTACTTTGCATATTCTATTAGAAACAGGGACAGTGGAACCAGCTCCATGGTATTTAATTTTGCAAGAAGCCAGAAGATACAGAGTTGGAACAGAAAAGTTATGAGGATCTGTTAGGATATGCAAAAACAAATTTGGGAAAATAGGCAGCTTACTTGGAAGTAAGGTTGGAAAATACATCTGGGGAAAGCTAATCAGAAAAAAAAGTAATCGGAAAGTAATTTTTAACTTAATAAGAAAAGAAGACAAAAATTGATGTTAAGCTGTCTGTCCAGACATTGGACAAAGTATCAAAGCGTCCTTGCTGAATTTCTTTAGCAAATGCCTATATTTGATTGAATAAATGTAATTTCTTGAGAAACATAGAAGGATGTGTGAAAAAAAGCAGCTCGGGTATCATCTGTCTATGTGAACACCTACCTTACAAACATGTGGCTAAGGTTCTCAAGAGCGTTACAGAATGTTTTGAATACAGCAAGAAGTACCAGCAATTTGGCAGACTAGAGATGATTTACTTCTGTACTTTTGTGTAGCGGAGGCATATGAAAATAAAATAAAAAAATAACCAGCATGCTATCACATACCTGGTTTTCCGTTGGTATGTGCTTTGAGTACGACAGGGCATACTATCAAATCAGCATTTCATAAATACACTGTCTTAGATGCTGCCTAAAACGATGCTGCCTAAAACCATGGTCGGTTCGGTCAATGGCATCCATTAGAGCAGATGGCAAAACTCCCTGCCACTTCTTAGAAAGCATACGAGATGTCCTTTGGGCAAGAGTGAAGTTATCTTAATTTTACTTTTCCATGAATAGAAAAATACCAAAATCAAGTATCGCAGACTTCACACAGACAAAATTCCCACAGAACTCCCCATCCAGTTAATTTAGTTAAGGACCGCAGGCTGAGTGTTTGCATCTCCAAAAGCACAACTGTACTAAAAGTTGCACCTACGGAGGATAACAATGACAGTAGGATGGGAAGGAAAAAAAGAGAAAGAATGCAGACGTAAATGGAGAAGGGCAGGAGAGACAAACAGCCTGATTAATTTTGTGCATTTCATTTATGTGCAAATCACCTTCAGCTATTTTTCCCTTTGTTTTGTGATCCTAAGATGCTGGATACCTGAGTTAATTTTGAAGTTAAAAAAAAAAAAGGGAAATAAAGCTGCATAATCACTGTTTTGTTAAGTTTCCTTTTAACACCAAACTCTTGTTTTCCGATGCTAACAACATGAAGCCTTAGTACTCAAAACGCACTTGACTGATCTAAAAAGCAGTTCTACATTCCATACCTCATCCAGCAAGACTGTTAAAATATTTAATACTGTATTTGTTACACAGACAAAAAAGACCAAGTCAGTATTTACTAAGGAATGAACATTCTTTTCTGACTTATTGAACTTGCCAATTTTTGATGGCAAGAACAAACCACAAAGCAAATCCAAAAATATGTCTGGACCACCTTTAGAGATCTTGTCTGACCTATGCATAGGACATAAAGAATATTTTTCAAGTATCTTTGCTGATGCCAACTGCCGCAACGTACTTCCCATGTAAGAATATTGTTTAGATTTATACGCGACGTGAGTCAATGCAACAGAACTCTCTATTCTCTAAAAACCAATGGCAGCAACAGGAGAGCGCCGACAATACAGTGCTATACCTGGGAAAGGGCCTTCCCGGTGGAGTTTCTTGCGGTCTCAGAACTGTTAGGAAACACTTGTCCGCAAAGCCACAGCCTCCTCGCCCTTTACGGCTAGCTTTATGTGCCACTCATATAGTGAGGAGCAGGTCAAGGTACAGCCGGCAAGGAAGGTTCAGGCACCACAGGGAATGAATGAGCACAGCTACGAAAGCCCTGCCTCTTGCCTATTGATTTGCGTAGACTGGCTGGAATAAGGATTGCTTCTGCAGCGTAAGCTCCAGAAGAAGTCAACTCAATCTGCCGTAGCACCAGAAGCTCTGGGAGCGCCAAGCCCGCCCGGTGCCCTCCTGCATCCGAGGCAAAGGTGAAGGCACTGGGCCCGTCCTGCTCTGCGTGCCAGACCGGTTCTGCTGAGGGGTGCAGAGGAGAACCTCACCTTACTGCAAATTGAGTGTCACTGCCCGTGGCATGCTTGTGGCTCCTTGTGTTCTTCCCTCACCAGCACACCCGGCCCCGAGCCGAGTCTGTGAGCATCTCCGCAACCCTGGAACACCCGAAGGCCTGTTAAGAAGCTGAGCGTTTTGCCAAACCAACAGATCAGCGAATGATGCAATCTGCTCTCCGTACCTTACAGATGCACATCTGGGAATGACTTCACAGTCTTCGCTTCAAAAAGCTCCCTTGGCACTTTTTCCAAGAGACAATGGCAGTTTGCACGTACCAGCCAGTTGAATTACAGGAAGTTATCAAAAAATGCCATGCTGTCTCTAAACATCTCTAAAATTTTGCCATCATTTACAATTTTGTTCCATGCTCCGCTCAACATCTGCCATAGCCCAGCAGCATTTCAGTGGCATAAGGTATAAGGACTCCCTGTACAGACATGAACCTCCTTTCTCTCTCTATAAAAGAATGAAGATGTATGGGTGTAGACATTGGAAAAGGAGGAAAAAAACCCCCTCAAGTCCTGATCTTCCTTTCCAAGTAAAACTCAGACAGCAAAATGGAGCGGCTGGATGCCCAACAGTAAGTGGGAAGGATGACATTTTGATGCCCAGATGTGGCTATCACGAACAGAGGTTTTCAGTCACAGATTCGGTAGAGACATAGAAATGGCAAAACCATCAAAGAAAGGGTTATTTTTTACTCCTTTTCAGTGCTGACAGACAGGTTTGCCAAAATCCAACCCTTCCCTACTTCTGCTAATAGCACAGCTGGACTTCCGCAAGAAAGTGGGGCTAATGCTTCACCCACGACCTCCTTTCCAAAAATAATTGTCCTTTTTACTGAAGATTTGAGGGGAAGTCATCGCTGCTGTACTATTGCCTTCAGACACAAAGGGCCTTCTTATTAGTTGACCACTGTCCCGCTCCTAAAGGAGGTGGGGGCAGGAGTCACTGCAGACAGTTCTGGGATCTACTGTTCATCACAAGACCACCCTCCTCCCAGTGCCATAGCCACAAAGGAAAGAAATTCCTCTATTTCCTCTACAGAGAGAAATCCTAACAAGGATTTAAGAGTCAGATCACACAACTTTGCCCCCTCACCCGCAGTTCAGTGGGGTTTCAACATAAGAGATGTTGTAAGAGATGGAGCTGTACAGAAGCAGTGGAGGGGGGAGAAAACTATGCTGAAATAATTCAGGACATGCCATTTCCTTCTCCTAAATATAATATACTTCTTACTACTATTTATTTTGAGAGATGGGAGGGATTCTTTCTCCCTGGAGTTCTTTCCATCAGGCCCAAACCCCCACAGCCAGCTCTTAGAAACGGGCACCTTTTTTTTTGCATGGCTATAATAGTCTATCCTCTGTAACGATTACAGGGTGATAAACAACTGGAAACCGCTCTGCAGCAAGGAGTGTTGTGACCGGAGTACACAGGGTATGGAATACAGCTTGAATTTCAACGGTACAAAACCAGTTTTAAGCTCCGTGGAAAACCGGTCAGCATGTTAGACCCACTGAAGACAGACCAGCCAGCTCAGCTAACGCTTCCTACTGCCTTTTTGTGTCACAAGCGCATATTCCTCTAAAGAAACGAGCCTGATCAAAAGCAGGGACTCCTCTCTACCTCTGAGAGTCCCCAGTGTTGAAGTCTACGACGCGGCAACCGCGCACGGCTCCGCACGCCGTGCCTCCTGCGGGCGCGTGGGCGCGTGGTACGTGCGTGACCCCACTTACAGCTGCAGTCCCAAAGTAGCAGCTGCCTCTTCACACAAACCCTCACGCTGCAAAAAACAGGTGATAATGAATACTTAAAGCACAGGCAAGTATTAAGCAACGACTCCGTGGATTGCCAGCAGCTGTTTCAAGAACCCTGCCCTGCTCGCCACAGGTATTTATGTAAAGTGTGATAGCCGCCCTGCTGTAAAACACATGCGCGGACACACGCGTGTACCGCCCCGCAGTCCCTGAAGGCTTCGGAACCTGCCCATGCCAGCAATTTGTTTGGTAATTTCAGAGCTCCCCACCGCCAAGCTTCCCGTCGTGTAAAGGGCAACAAAAAGAAAGGAAAGGAGCTAGAGAGAAGTCACAGGGTCTAATTTCCCTGACATTTTATAGACAGATCCTTAAAGAGAAAGCCATGTAGCTGTTCAGGCTTCCGACACTTCTAATAGTCTTCTAATGTACATTTGGCTCGCGTGATTAGATCACATTCAGTCTCCGTCCCAGGCTGACAAACACCAGGAAGAACTCCCCTACGTTTTCTCGACAGAAACACTTCAGGTATTTTCATTTACAATACGGTTTTATCATTTTAACCTTTCAGGCATGTGGCACTGAAAGATTTTCCTTCCTTATTCAGTTGCTATCATCTAATCTTTTGGTAATACTGAGAAAGATTCCACCTATGGATGGATTCATTGATGTTGTCTGAAACAGTTCAGCTTTTCACTGTCCCCTTCTGCTCTGCCGGCGTTTCTTGTCTCAGCAGTTACAGCTACAGCTGCCTCCTCCGGGCCGGGACGGAGAGGGACGGAGAGGGACGGCGTGCAAGGAAGTGGCTGAGGTTACGGAGGAAGCAGTGACATGACTAGCTAAAGGGAAAGCACCTGTTCTGAGATCATAGTTCTGTTGAATTAACTGCACTGAGAATTCAGACAGCAGAGTAGAAACTCCCCCCCGCCAAAAAAAAGTCTTAACTTTATTAAAGCAGTTGCTGCTAGGTTTGGAAAATTAAAAATACAACAACTCTTCGGCTCCACGAATCCCAGCTAAGAAGAATTCACATCTGAATCAACTCCGTGTCATTAGAAACGCTGAATAATGCAGTGATCAAAGGCACTGTCAATACAATTACATTGTACGGGCGGATAAGAGGGAGGCCTAGACAACTAACAGGGTGAGTAATTGGGTTATGCTGTAGGCTTGTTTTTAAAGACTGCAATCCACCAAGTGAATGCTGCGGGTCTCATTTAACTGGGTCACCAAAACTTAGGCAAAAGCCTACTAACTTAAGGCTAGCAAGGGCTATTTGTTTGCCTAACTTTAGGCTACGAGATGTGAACGCTGGGAAGCGTAAGCAAATCCACGCAGGTAAGGGCAGGAATCTGGACCAGCAGATGGAACAGGTAAGAATTGTGCTCCTCAGCTTTTAGGACCCCTCTGCCCTTACCAATTATTTCCATTTTCTTCCACATAGCCCACATTTCGAAGCAAGAGAAATTTAATAGAAATTTCAGAACAGACTAAGTGCCGTGCCCTCCCAAACCCCCCAGACAATGGGTCTCCGCCCTGAAAATTTTATCCTTATCAAGCCCCGGGGTCCTGACAACCATTTCACAGTAATTTAAAGTAAATACCTTTCCGTAGGTAATCCTGCCACAGCCCCGTCTTGAAGTTCATTGAGGTCAAGGTTCTTAGGCTCAGTTAATGCAAGTGGTGATAGCTTTCTTTCGGCATCCTGAAGTGAGCTTTCATGTTCTGAATTCGTCTTGCTCGGCTGATTTTCAGCAACAGGGAGATGTGTACATGCAGCATGTTCACCCTGCTCCATCACGGGAACGCTTGGAGAGTGATTTTTGTACAGGTCTGTCTCCTGCTCTTCGGTGCTCGGGTTTATAGCTGAACCACCTTCACCGGTGACTAACATCCTTGCAGTACCTGTTTCAGGGATGTCTCCAGTTTTTTCGTTACCTGTTTTTGCTGTGCTTAACACTGTGTCACTGCTCTCTTTTACATCTCCCTCAGTCATATCGCTAGATTCTAGTTTAGAGTCAGTTTGCAAGCAATCATCCTGCCTTACTTCATTTTTCAAGTAATCTATTAACCCATGCACGGTCACTTTCTTTTCTTGCTGCGCATCTTGTGAATTTTCCCATGTTTCCAAGCATTTCCTATTTACTGGATCATCCCGTATCCTCTGCCTGTCATTCTGAGACTTAATGTCATACGTGAAATTGCTGCGAATGTGTGTCTCCTGATTTTCCCCAGGTGACGCATTAAGATTGTCTGGCAATTTTTCATGAGTGTAAGATCCTCCCAGGACAAACGTTGAAGCTGCCATGCCAGAGAAGCTCTTGGCAGTGTCTGGATCACCGTGTTCACTTCTCTCCTGTTCGTTTGCCTTAGGATCCTGGCACTGTTCAGTAGGAAGACTTACATCCTCTTCAGAGGAAACTGGTTCTGCATTACACTCTGTAATTAAGTTTTTTCCCTCTGCAGTAGCAGCATCTTCTAAGTCAGTCTTCTGCACATCGCCTGTGGAGGTGACAGCTACAGCGGGTTGCTGCTTACTGGCAGAATACGCGGGGAAGTTCTCAGCTGCTGCCCCATCAAACGAAGTCGCTCCTTGCTTCTTTATCTCTAAGCTTATTAGCGATTCAGGATCAATGCCGCTGGCACACACGCCTCCCCTTCTTTCCATCTCACTGCTCTCTGGGTGCTCAGTGGTTTTTTCTGGTTTTTGCAGATTTTCCAGAGCGCGTGCAGCAGGTGTAGTGCCATCCCACCTAGGGACCGCTTCTAACCGGCTACCGGGCGGCCTGTTTTTCTCAGCGTCCTGGAGACTTGCTGGTGGCGGCTCTGCCACTGTGTTTTCTTGTCGCAGAGATTCGCCTTTGGCGGCTTTGCAGGACGTCTCAGTAGCTAAAGACAAGTCTTGCCCCTCTGCTTCTGAGGTGCCCTCGGGAGCTCCTTCGCCCGCCTTGTTTGACTCTGGAAAGTTCTCAGCACCCCACAGTTCTGCTGTACCCTCGGCCACTGGACTCTGCTTGAAGCCTGCATGGTTTTCAGACGAAAGTTGGGGTAATTCAGCACTCAGTGTGCCGTGGACAGTTTTTTTAAAGATCTGGCTGATATGCTCCCTGAAGTCTGGGAGGCTGGAGCCAATGTCCAGAGAGCTGCAAGTCAGAGCCTCATGCTCCCTTCCAGAGTTCTCTGCAGACTGCTCGGAAATACTGATCCCTGCCCTGGTTACGTTATTATTCTCTTTTGAAGGCTCTTCCATTTTTTGTGAATTCTCAGGTTTCTCTAAGATCTTACCGTACTTGTCACCTACGCAGATATTGGCTGCAATTTCCTCATTACAGCCTTCTTGTTTACCAACAGATGAAAGGCTCAGCAGCTTCCCTTCTAGAGCAGGGAGAGCTAAAAGAGGCTCTGCTGAACTGTCACTTTGCTGTTCTTTGAAGTTTGCCTCGCTTTTCGTTTCTTTGGATTTAATTGCAGATACGTCTTTCTTCAGCTTCTCAGAATTGAACCGTGATAAGTTTCCAGTACTCTGCCCCACATTTAAAGTCTCTGGCAGGGCTAAACTTCTGTCTCCATCACCCTGAAAACTTTGGTCTGGAACAGCTTTTTCGTTCACCCACATACTCCCCGCAGAGCCGTTTTCTGAATTGGCTGGTTTACCTGTGCTTACCCTGGGTGAAGGACCTGAGTGCACAGACACCTCAGAACCTGCAGAAATCTGCAAATTAGAGTTACCTTCTAAGGCATTTTGGCACGCTACAGCTTCCAGCTCGTCATTTAGCAATTCCTCCCCAGTACCATTGTTCGTATTGTTCCCAGGTTGCTGGCTGGGATGGCGGCGTGCAGGGGTCCGTGTAGAGAGGGCTGTAAAATTTGCTTGACAAGAACCAGGCTCCTCTGGTGTCTTTTGAATGCAGCTGGATTTATGTGATTTATCAGCGGGAATCGCTTCCCCGTGTGCCCGTAATGGTGAAGGAGATCCTTGTGCCCCTGGACTTTTATCACTTTTCAGATTGCTTGTTTCTGTGACAGAACCACCGTCCTCACAACTTATCTCCATGTTTCCATCTTTCCGGATGATTTCCCCATTAGCAGGCAGACCTTCAATCTTTTCCGAGTTTTTTGCCATGAATGGTCCTTTCCCTTGAGTTTCTGGATGAGATATTTGAGGATCATTTTTCTCAGAATTATCCGAAGTATGTACTATTTCTGTATCACTTGGCAAAGCCTGGGATATGTTAGTGGCACTTGCTGAATTCTGTGTCCCTGGAAGACCGTTTATAGCAGCAGCACAGCTTTCACCAGTATTATCCTTTATCCTGCATACGCTGCCTGGCTGTTCATTCTCGTCAGATTCTTTAGAAAACGTGTCGCTATGACATGCTGCTTCATGCTGACTAGCTGAGATCAAAGAATTATTATCCTGCTCGGGCTTGTTTGAGTTTTGCTGACCGCAGCACTTTTCTTCTGCCTTGAGATCAGTTTTGTTTTGCTCGTTGCAATCTTGCAAACTAAGCATGGTCACACCAGAAATATTTTGCCCGTGTTTGCTGCTGTACACATCCTCCGACACCACGGCACCGCTTTTATCCTTGTCCTTTTCTTTTGCTGTGTCAGAGTCGCATTGGATCGCTGCTGGATCTAGCACAGGAGATTCTTTATTAAGGTTGTTTGAAACGTTTAGAGGTATTTCTGGTATGTTGCTGTGATTATTTAGGTCCAATGGCCATTCAGGTTTTAGAGCCCTTTCTTTGTGTTCCTGATCATCTGCTCTCGTGACAGTTGTCAGACTGCTTTGCCGCTTCTGTTGTTCGAGTCCTGCATTTGAAATCCAGTCACGGTCACCAGCAACAGACACTGACTCCTCCATTTGCTCTGCTTGGGGAAGAGCAGTTGGAACATCTGCATTTTCCTGGAGTTCTCTGACACTGCTCTCCAGGGCCTCCGACGAGCGGCACGCGTCACTCTCGGAGGGGCAGCGCTTTCCACTGATGTGGTTGTCACCCCCTTCCTCCACGTGAACTTGCCGAGGAGCGAGTCCTGAAGCACCGACTACAGCTTGGGAGGTTCCTGAAGAAGCCACCTGCGTATTCCTGGGACTTTCTGCAGCCACTTGCTCCTGCTGGGCTTGCACCAGCGCATCCGATTTGCATTCACTTGTCAGTGCCAAATCTGTGTCCTCCACAAAACTTCTCACCAGGGTTTGGTGCTTCCCCTGTTGAACACCCTCATTTTCGTTACCATCCACAGCACTGCTTTGCGCAGCTGCAGGTCCTTCCTCTGGATTGCCGCGAGGCTCTTCAGTGATGTGACCGATCCGTTCTTTGCTTTCCAAAACCTGTGAGGCCTCCTCAGTTTGTACAGTCCCCGCCACCTCATTTAAGCCCTCGAGTTTTGATTTGGACATTTTTGCACTTTCTTCTGACTTGCTGTGGCTCTCGGGCTTTTCTTGACTCTCAGTTTTGCATTCAGATTCTAACACAGTTTCTCTAGCAAAAGCCTTTTCCCAGGATTCATCCTGCTTACTCTGCTTAATATTATTGTTCTCAGAGTGGAGGAGCGGTGGACTGTGTGCACTGGCTAAACAAACCTTTTCGGTCCCGTTACAGCCTGGCCGGCCCGAAGTTTTCTCTTCTGCCTCAGTGTTAAAGCAATGAAAACTCAGTGGGCACGCTTCCCCTGGAAACTGCGGTGAAGCCACGAGCTTATTCTCCAGGTCAGCTGTGGCAGCTGTTTTCTCCTTACTCATTTGTTGTTCACAACCAAAAGACTGTGAATTGTCTTCGGGGGATTTAAAGTTACTGTCTAAATTCAGAGGCTTTTCCCCAGCTTCTTCCCTTAGGTCACCTGTTGAAGTTTTTTCCCAAAGATTGAATTCTTTGGGATTGCGTCCCAAGTGGGGTTTTCTCGTGTCCAGGTGGTGGCTACTAAGCCAGTTCAAAAGTTGGCTTTCTGCCCCACTTGACCCCTCGAGTAATTCACTGGTTTCTGTCCCTTGTGCCTCCTCTGTTCTGATTTCGGTTTTTCCTCCTCTTAGACTCACCTCAGTTTCTTTTTGATTCAGCTCTGTGGATCTGCTCAGAGGGGTACTTAATGCATATTCTGCCACTGAGAATCTTTTCTCTGCCAGGGAATTTTCCTTGGTGGGATTGACAAGGCTTTCTGTTTCAGCGAGTGTGGTGCTTTCTCTAGACACATCGTCAGCTTTTATAATTTCATTGCTACCGGCTTCATCTTTTGGGCCTTCAGTTGTGACAGCTGATTTTTGTTCTTCCTCTCGCTTAAATGATAAAGGCACACTGAAATGCTCGGCGCTAACAAGCTCATCCTCCTTTTGAAGCTCTCTTTGAAAAATGGGTTGGTTCTTTTCAGAGGCTGTTTTCACCGCTTCACTCCTCGTTGTATCTTGAGAGTCGTTTCCAGGCACGTATTCCCTCGAAGGCTCTTCAGGCTTTGATACCAGGAAGAGGTGTGGAGAGTTAGAAGGCAACTCTGGCATTAAACTACGGGCTTCTGATTGCTCCCCTTTGCTCCCAGACAGACTTGCCTCATCCCCTTTAGCTGTTGTTGCAGCCCCCGGCTGTAGATTACAGACTTCACTCATCTCAGTGAAGCCCTGAGCGTTCACAATCGCTCCACATTTTTCACTGTCTGAGCCTCCTGTTGATGGATAATTTAGGATTAAGGTTTCCTTTTTCATTAGCAGACCCTCTCCACCATCTGCGTTCCGTCTACCTTGCTGCATTACAGCCTGCGGCTGACCTACTTCCCAAACTCCTCGCTCCCGCTTGGCCTCCTGAGCAGTAAAATAATCTCCTGCTGCTTTGCCCTGGGGAAACGTGCTGACATGTGGTTCCCTCACGCCACCCAGCTGCTCGCTCTGCCGGAGCGCTCCTAATTCACTCAGACTCATTTGTGTGACTCCTTGCGTTTCTGTAATTGCTGCAGGAGGGCTGGGCTCCAGGCTTGGGTTCCTGGGATCATTCTCACCGGTTTTTGCAGAAGTGGCAGCGATATTGTCACGTTGCGGGCCTCTGCCTGCAGATTCGGCACGTGCTATTCCCTCTTCTTTGTCACTCGCTGGTGACGGCCCTGCCTCATTGCAATTTGACGTTGGTGACTTGTCGTTGCTGCTTGTGAGGTCTGCTGTGGCGTGTTCTCTGGCACAGGCTGCGAAAGGCGCTGAGATGGGCAGACTTCTCTCTCTTGCTTCCGCAGCCCGCTTTGAGAAGGCGGAGGCTGCTTGTCCTCCTTGCTCTTGCAAGATAGCGTCCTGGCCCGTCACCTCTGAAGGCACCACGCTTGAATTTGGGTTGGATAAATCTTCAGCGCTGTCGCTACTGATGCCTTCGTTACTGATGCTGCCAACAATGGAAACGTTTATTTGTTTCATGTCAATAAAGAAGCAAAGAATATGAAGCAAATGAAGCAAAGCAGAAAACCACAATTTGTGCCCCTGGTGTTTCATAGCCATGCAGTACATGCGCTGAGAAGCTGATAATCTGCTTTCAGACCAGCAGACAAAACCATCAGACACACATCACAGTGATTTCAATGCTCATTACTCTGGAAGATGCATCCCCAGTCTTACCTGGCAGCCACCATGCTCATGGCGTGCATTTTAACCAGTCCAAAATCTTAGTTAAGCGTGGGGAGAGGGGACACACATCTAACAGACCAAAGGAGCAACATGGGAAAAAATGACAAAATACTGGAAAACCCACCAGTACCTCAAAGAAAGGTTTTTCGTTTCTGCTTCTACGAGACTGCTTTGCGCAAAGCCAAGGGCCGGGCAGGCCACGGTAACTGCTGTTATCTGGCTGTACTTTTATTGTGTAGCAGAAGATTAAGAAGGACCCATCTGCTGAATGTTTTCTCCAACTAATCAGCCCCGTTGAGTCTCACCAAAAGGTCAAAGGTCGCACCCTGCCATACAATGCTACACGCCCTATGAGGTCATTTTATTGCAGTATTTCAGGGCATATAAGCTATAAGCGTTTGTATGATCTCTCTCCCCACCCGTTAAAGATAAGATAGAAAAAAATGGAAACAGAGATGATGTGGGTGCCCTAACTGCAGAGAAGAAGTAGTTATTATTTTTAATATTTTTCACACGTGGACCTCAGTTTCCGTACCTAGGTTTGTAGGTGATGGAACAGGTTAACCTTGTGGTCTCCCTAACCTGCCCTGGGAAGCCCGGGCCTATTTTCATTGCTTTAGGGAACATGGAGTGAAATATCAATTCAATACTGAACGTGGAATTGTACCTAGGAGCGAGGGGCACCACTTACTTAACCTGAAAGAATAAATCCCTCCCCCCTCCCCACCTCCCAAGCAAGATATACCGGCAAGACGTTGCCAAAGGCTGGGAGGTCAGTGTGACGGCAGCGCGCTCGAGCTCCATAGCTCCGCGGAGAGAGGTCGCTCATGGCGAGCCCATCACCGGAGCTCTGCCGCAGCTTAGAAGTAGCAGACTACGTCTCAGAAATTCAAAGTGCCCTACAAAGTGGAGTTATAAAAGATGCTTGAAACACCTTCCCTAAGGCCGAGCATAGATTGGATTTTAAGTAATCTCCAGAAATCTGAGAAGCCTCTCTCCCCTTCTCTGCCCGCACAAAATACTTGACCGAAGAGTGAGTCAGCGACCAGCTCTCCGGTCCCTGCGGTTTAGGTCTGTGTTTAGACAAACGCCGCCCCTTCAGCACCCGCTGAAGCAGCACTGAAGCCCTGTGCTCTTGGGCTGCGCTACCGTACACAAAACGCATTTCCAGGTGGGGTCAAAACCCCTCCTTATGCTGAGGACTGAAGGTGAGTCTGTCTTAGACCCCCAAAACCTTCTTCGGAGTCATTACAATGGAAAATGAACTAGTCTTTAAAGAGCTATTGAAATTTGCCTATATTTAGGGTAACCCTCAAATCTAAGGTAAAATGTCTATACAATACAATTAATTTATAGTTTAGCCAAGTTTCAGCAATGCTTGGCACCAGTTTGCACATTTAATTTATAACACCGATACATTTTATTTAAACTTTTAAAAATTCTTTTGCCCCCAAATTTTTCTTTTCTGAGCACCTGGGAAACACCTATCCGTATAAAACTTACTGACACTGGGAACAACGCAGGTGGCAATGCAATATTGGGTATTTGTTGGATCACTGACAACACGGGGCATGATGGGACATGAACAAACAACAGGGAGATGCCAGGAGGCTTTCCCTAAGGAAGGAACAGACTATCATTAGACATTAATTTTGCACTGAGGGACTCTTAATTAGAAGAGGAGGAGCAGAAACCACAATACTGAATTGGGGATGGAAAAGTGGGAGTCAATTGCCATTCCAGTTTTTTGTTCATGTTGCAGGTTTATCTTCTTACTGATTAAAATTGCTTATTAGCAGTTGCATGCCCAGGGTCATCAACCTGGAAGCACGCTCCTGTTAGAGATACGGTGTTCAGGGGAGGAAGAAACGTGGGTGCAGGTTGGGGGTGTGTGTGAAGTCCTTTAACCTCTGTGAAACTGAGTGGTGGAAAAAGTAGAGAACACCACCTACAATTACAGTTTCTCCTTATTGCTTATCTTTAACCTCTGATTCTTTACTCATTGTTAATCCCATCTGTCAACCAAGTTAGGAAAAGCATGGTGATAAATCTGGGATTGAAGCGTTGGTAATGTTCATCGTACAGATATCATTATATATTTGCATTCTACAGATTTCAGCTGTCTGAAGCTTCTCTAAGATCCTTACAGATATGACTTCTTTGTTACATTAGACGTCTATTTGCAGCTATTAAATATGAAACGGTCCCAAACATGTCTGAAGTGGTTAAGGTTTTTTGAACACAATTGCTAAAACCATGAACTATTTATTGCCATGCTGGTAGCAACTTTGTAGAGTCGTAGCAGTGAACCTCTGACTTGGCAGGTTCAAGGGCAGATGACAATCCTATAAAGTAGGCTATTCAGCATTATGAATCAACTAAAACAATGTTTCTGGTGTTCAATAATGCTGGAACTTGTTCATTTTTCTCAGGAGTAGATGAAGGAATTGGGACAACCTTCTAATTAATGTGTGCTGAACAGAATTAAAATGACAGCGCTGGCACGTGCTGCGACAGCAACTTAAACTATCACTTTTGGAATGAAGTAGTACGCATTCATCATCTGCGCTACTTCAGCTTGCTTCAATGTTTTATTCAGGACAAAAGAGAGAACTGAAAGGTCTGAGTTCCTAATCATAATAAGATACGTCCAGACCGACCTGTTTGGATATCTCCATTTATGTTTCTCCTTCTAATGTGGGTAACGAGGAAAACTATATCCCACTTTTTCCTTTTCATTTTTTGTAATCTTGCTTTTCTGTCTGCAAGACACTGCGGGGGTTAGACAAACATGTGTTGGGAATGACTTAAGCACAGTTGATCCTGCTTTAGGGCAGGAGAATGGACTGGATGACCTCTTAAGGTTACACCTAGTCCCGTTATCTTCCACTCTTTTTAAAGGGAATAACACTACAGGGAAATGACACCACATGCTGAAGATAATTCCCCTGAGTAAAACCCAATCTACATGAAAATCTATTAGCAATAAATAATTACCTGCAGGGACCATGCATTTTCAGACAACCCATTCAATATGATCAACATAAAGCTATGACCCTAAAAGTTGGGTTTTTTAAATACAGGAAAATAAAAGGTGTTCTCTTTTGTGATAACTTGATCTCTTTTGTTTGCAATCTTAACTCGCTTGATATTATTAAGGGAAAAAATCATACTGTAGGGCAGTATTTTAAACAAAACATGCAAATGACATAGCATGAAAGAACATTAGAGTTCCTCGTAGTTTGTGTAGCGCTTAGGGCAGAAAGACTCGTTTTGCCAGGAATAATTGCTGCATGTAATTGATGATATGTTAAAAAAAAAAGAAAATGCGGCCGTGCAAATACCTAGGTGCATATGTAACTTGAAATACGCAAGTGTCCCACCACACTCAAGAGTTATCAGAGGGAATTTTTCCTTTGCCTTAGAAGTTAAGCACACAATTAAGGATTCGCAAGTTCAACACCTTAACACACTGACCATATGAATACTATCCTGCCAGTTACAACATCAAATAACAATGAGTTAAATCTCTGTATGTCTAAAGTGTTTGTTTTGCATAAATAATTACTGAGAAATTGCTTGTTTGGAAGCACATTGCAAATTTACCGATTAATTTTTAATACCTGTAGTTAACCTCTTCCACCTTCAGAATATATTGCGGCAAGTTCGAATTACCCTGGAACAATTTAAGAGCACTGCCCAGTTACTAAGGTGTTTATTAAGACAGCACTGCCGGGTTTGTGTTTAGGGTGTGAAGCTATAAAGGATGTTAAGAAAACAATGACTTAGGGTGCATCTCCCATAAATACTTCTGGATTAAGAGCCGTACCCAGTCTACCAGCCATTAACACTCGAAGTCGCAACTTCCATTCCTCTGTTTTGCCATCCCCAGCAAATGCAAGGGGACGGAATAGCAAACCAGCAGCGGCTAGACAAAAGCTCTCTGCCGTTTACTGTCGGAGGGGGTGTGTGTGGAGGGGCGGGGGGTAGAGATGCCCAAAGATGTTAAGCCTACTCGATAAACAACAAGAAATGATGATCCAACAACAGAAATTCATAGATAATTTAAAATTTCCTTTTCTTATTCCTTTGCTTTCCTTCTAAAACACGCAGTAGCTGGTGAAAGGACCGGCAACCTTTCCCACCCAGTCACACTTGTGAGGGAAAAACACCAAGTGCTGAAGCCAACGAAACCCAGAGGTCACGTACGGTTACGATCCATAGTGACGCAACTCTGAGCCCGAGTGATTATATTCCCGGGCGTATAAAAGCCTGAAATCCGAGGACGAATTTAGAAAGCACTGAGGGGGACAGATGCACAGCCAGCTCTGCGACCGTGGCACACGTGTAGCTGCTTCTCAAGTGTTTCTGTTCTCTTTCCCCTGCCACACGAGAGCTCAGCGTCTACATTTGGAGTTTACACATTTGGACACGCTGTAATGGAGCACTTGAGTTAACTTAAAGAATCCTGCACTTTAATCTGTCCCTAAGAGGTACTGAAAGTTAATTAGGAACATGGAAATAATTTCCACGCTCCCTTTAAAAACAAACAAACAAAAAAAAAATAGTTTTAGAGGCAGAGCAAGTCGTTATTTGAACTTTTCAGCGTAAACAAAGGCATGAGAAATCCATCATGGCTAAAGGGCTGCTAACAGCAGCCAGCTTCCCCCACCCTCCCTGTACATCTAAGCTTTCCGGAAAAAGTGAAGCAGGAATAATGATCTATGTGATCCTCCTGGGAACTGTCTTCCTCTTCTCCCCCCACCCCCAATCACTTTTCACCTCCTTGTTCCATACACAGAATAAAATGCCGGGCCTGCAATATTTTAAGTATGACCGAACTTAATTATTCTAACATTAAAAAAGTAAGCCGTACTACTGCTGCAGCACGCAAACATGGCCAGATCTTGAGTTCCAGTTCCACAACAGGCTCCTGGTGTCCATCCAAGATATCCGGAGAGTCAGCAGGAAGCATGGCACCGAAGGGACGGTCCCACAGGATGTGTGGCAGCTTCGGCTTGTCACTCTGCAGCGGCTCCGTGGGTCCCACGGGATCTGTGCGCAGCACTCCAGCTGGGAGAGCGGCCAAGCTCATCCACGAAGAATGCGTATTCCCCTGAACCACTTCTGGGTGTGTGCCTTTGCAACTGCTGCTGTATCTGCTTCTTCCTAATCCTCCTGGAAAAAAATGCCGCTCTGGGGCAGAGTTGTCCAGCTAAGGATTCCCCAGGCGTTTTCCTCTGTGTGTGCAGAGGGAGAAAGGCACGGTTTCGTCTTGCGCAGACACCAATGCAAAGCCTGAGGCTGGCGAACTATTCTAGTTCTTCAGCATTTTTATTTCACACGGAAAGTTTACAGATTAATTGCTGACG
Organism: Burhinus oedicnemus; assembly: GCA_008921705.1. Classification (NCBI taxonomy): domain Eukaryota; kingdom Metazoa; phylum Chordata; class Aves; order Charadriiformes; family Burhinidae; genus Burhinus; species Burhinus oedicnemus. Next base: position 290,954 of record VFFE01009051.1, read on the forward strand.
GTGTAACTTTTCAGCATACAGAACTAGTGAGAAACGGGTAAAAAAAAAAATTGGACCGAAACAGAGTATTTTAAAATAAGAGTCACAAACATTTTGAATTCCAAAACATAAGAATTTCAAAGTGACCGAAACAATTTCTGGCAATTTGTGGAGGATGGAAGAAAGTCACCCAGAAGATTGGAAATAAGCAAACGTGGTGGTTTTCCACACAGAGATACTCCATCCAAAGACGGCAGGTCATACGCTCTTAAGACTGTAAGAGTTCACTTCAGGGTGGAAAAGATGCATTCAAAGCAGCATACGGGACTGAGTTAAAAATAAACAGCCTGGAATCTGAAACTTCAAAGATTTTCCGTTTATTGTCTTCATTCCTATTTTGGCAGGATATAACTTAGAAGCCACCCAAACCAGGCATGTGCCAGCAGTTTCAGGAGTAAGGCTAAATAAAAAGTAAATGCCTGAGCTCCTGCCCATCTAATATGTTTCCTGAAACGAGAATCTTATGAATCCCTTTAAGCCGACTCATCCGTGTAAGGTTGGTCTCACCAGAGTGATAATTTTGCACGCTGAAGGGTAAAGCTGTTTCAGCTTAGAATATAAGTCCAAGTGTTCTTGGTACTTGCATTTTGGAAAGGAACCCCTAAAGAACTGCAGCTATGCCATTTTTGAGCAATGCATTTTAAAAAAGGCAAATTGGTCACAGAACAGTATGTAATGCCTATGCTAATATTAAAAAAAAAGAAAAAGAAAAAAAAAGAAAGAAAAAGGCATGACTGCGCTTGCTGCAGCCAAACCACAAGTATTCAAACCCCGAGATAAGAGACCCCACCCCACGGTCTCGGTTACTCCTGCTGGCCCATTCTAACACCAGTTTGGACAGCTTAATGTGCTGGGTGGGTGACAGCGTAGCCTTGTGCTAATTAGCTGTACTCAGTCCATTGTTTCCAACCACATCAGCGTGTAAGTACTTGCTTCTTCAGTTAACACAGTCTTCCAAAAGGCCACGTGCAAGAATTGCTGACGTTGACGTAAACCATCACACGCCACACCTCAGCTCCAGCGTTCGTTATTTTTCCGTTCATGCTTAGCACTCCTATGCCGGCTCCGAGCTGCAGCCTGAAATTGTGCCTCCGCTAAAATCCAGACCCCCAGAGAGAAAACTATCTGGCCCACTTCCTTGTCGGACGACTTCTGGCTTCAGATCGGACTCTATTAACCGGTTATCACTACCCTAGGAAGAAAAGAGATACTTGCCGCTTTGAGGCTAAAAAATAAAGATTTTGAAAAGCTGCTGTTCTGAGTCCTACAGTATGCTAAAGCAGCGCTACGAAGAACAGCAGGTTTTGAAAAAGAATAGCATGGATACAATAATTTGAAGGTTAAATTCTGCGACACCAAAGTCACCAAACAAACAAAAGAATGGAACTTGCTTCTAAGTTTTGCAACACGTTTAGTAGATTTCTGCATTCTCAAAGGAGACCCCGTCAGTAAGACAGGTCATTCCTTGTTGTGTTAAAAGCCATGGTGAGGTCCTCAGCCGAGACCTTGCAGCCTTGTTTCCCACAGAGGCCATTTTCGACGGCAGGACTGCCCAACCTTGCCCACAGAATGAAGATACAAAGGCCCACACATATGAAGACGCGAGACCGATGAGAAATTCTACAAGTCTCAGGTCAAACATTCAGGTGAGGAGGCTCAGAGAAGTTTACCATGTCCTTCCAGTACTGACAATGATACAGATCTGTCTGCGGGCTGTATTAAATTGTCTCCCATATCTCAGTGATTAGAGAAACTTGAAGGTGATACTTTCTTCTTCATGCCACCAACCCCCCCGCTCCCAAATTTCCGTCCCTCTTCTTTCCTAGCTGTGCCTGCACACGTGTTTAATTGAGAACAGTTTTCACCAGATGACTGGGTGAGAGCGACAAAATCCTGCTGCATGGATGAATACAGCTTCATTCCTGGCTGCTTGATGGGATTTTGTCACCCGCTATTATTTTCTTGGAGACAGAAGCAGAGGAAGATATTGCTGACCAGGGTAAAACCAACTGTCCTCCCCCAAAGTCCCTTCCTCGATTTTATATATTTTGAACTTTAAAAATGAACCAAACATCACAGAAGTGATGGGGAGCTATTTCCTCAGGGCTCTTAGGTGGGGCCCTGAGTTCCTTCCATTTCCACAAATGAATGGAGCAAGAATGTCAGAAAGTTTAAGTCTCTGCATACTTCTTGCTGCTTTCTGGCAGCATCCAAGAGTCACTTACTCTTTAATGTACAACGCTGTGCATATTCTATACCCATTTTGCAGGTGAAAAGTAAATTCAGAGGGGTTAGTTGCTTTGATAAGGTTCACTTGTGGGAGTTAGTGTTAGGGCAGGGAGATGAAAGCACATTTTCCATTTTAAGTGTTTCACAGTGGTACTGTCCCTACCAGTTTCCCGGTAGTTAGTTAGTTAGAAGGGTCTTTATAGGCAGCCAGTGGAGAAAGTTGTGTACATATCTTCCTTAAAATGTGGACAAGAAAGTAATTGTACAGAGATGCTTTCTGAGAAACAAGAAGAAAATACGCAATTTGAGCCCGCTGAGGTGAGTTGTGCTGCTGCCTCTTTCCCGGGACAGAGGCGGTGCGTAAGGCAGGTCTTTGCACAGACACTGTGGGAGGTGGATGCTGGTACAAACGCCGTCAGTCCCAGGGTGTGCGGGTGTTGCAGTTCTAAGTACACGGTCTAATACCTGTCATTTCGCAGTTTCACAAACAACTCTAATTTGCAGGAATGTTAGTCATGATAGGCCCACTATAAAATTCAGCAGTTAGTAATACTCAGCATTTCCTCTCTAATTTTTTTCCCCCTTCCCACAATATAACATGCATACTGATAATAGCAGTAAATGACTATTTTACTGTCACAAATCGGAATGCATCACATTTTAAGTAGCTCACAAGAAATTTATATTTTCTTCAGCTAGGGCAGCATGGTTACTCACCGTTACACACACACACAATATAGCGATTATGCACACTACTGTCGAGAGAAACTAGAAGCTAGAAGATATGTGTAGTATTTGCTAACTGAAATAACAAACAAACTAAATATGCATCTAAAATTCTCACCCTGTCCAAGTCTACATCACAACTCCAAACTCAATTTTTTCTAACTAGTGTGAATGACACCTATGGCTTTCCTCATTTGACATGAAAATGGAGAGACACTCTCAAAAGATGTGAGGAACTCATCCAAGGAAGAGCTGTTTCAGTATAGACCTGGTGCTAGATAGTAAAGTGATGCCACATCAGAAAAGAAATAGTCATACATCTCTAGGAAAGAAGTGCAACCTTTCATCACTTTAAACTTCAAGCCTAAATACCTTTACCTTTGTAAATTGACTTTGCAATCTTAGTCTTGCCCAGGTTTATTTCCAGTAGATAACTAAGATGTGCTAGCAGCAGTCAGAAGAAATAGAATTAATAGTAAATATCTTCCTGTATGTCTACTGAAGTGCGACAACCTACTGAACCGTAAGAGCTCCATAGCACAGCCAAACTCTCCCTTCCAGAAAGTAAGCTGCTTTCCCTTGGTAAGCCTTGTTAGATTATGTCATGTCTCTTAAGTATCCCTGAAATTTCCCTGATGTGGTCAATTATGATCCCTGCGTTTCGACTTAAACTGCCACAAACTGTTGCATGATGTCAATAATTTTAGAAGAGAGAAGAGAAGAGAAGAGAAGAGAAGAGAAGAGAAGAGAAGAGAAGAGAAGAGAAGAGAAGAGAAGAGAAGAGAAGACAAGACAAGACAAGACAAGACAAGACAAGACAAGACAAGACTTAAACACTGACAGGCTGTTCCAGTGTTTGACCACCCTCTCAGTAAAGAAATGCTTAATCTTAATAATTTCTTATAAAAAAAAGGGAGAAGTGGAGTTTATTGCCTGGGATAGCATTAACTTAACAGCATTTGAAATATTTGACTTGACTACTGCTTGTTCTTTTTTTTCATTTCTTAAGTTTAAATCTTGCAAAGACTGTGGCAATCAGAAACGGTAGCCAGGGTTGGTGGAAACAGAAAAAGGCCCAAATCACACATACTACACTTCAAAAGGATGCGGCAAATCTTTCTGCAGTGAATTCTCCAATCTCAAAGAAAATTATTGAAAATAGTTAAAAAGATGCCCACAGCCTAAAAATCCTATACATTTATCAGTAAGTTACGGCTGCTCCTTCTAAGTTGTATGTATCTTTCTATCCCAGGTAACGTTGATGATCTGGAAAGTACTCAGCCCTATGTTAAAATCATGCTGGTATTAGATAATTTCTTCATTGCGGCACAAGAAAACCCTAGCAGCATGGGAAAATTCAAGTATTTAAGGAAAAAAATATTGATTCTTTAGACTAAATATTGCCTTTGTTATATTTAATAAAATCCAGATTATGTTACCTTCTGCCATCCTTTATAGCACTGAAGAATACCTTAACTCTGAAAGTAGTCTTATTTATTTAATCAGGTGAATTTTAAGATACTTAGAAGAGTGCAATGTTAATAAATATTAGCTGGGTTGGTTCTTTTTTAGTAGGATTGTTATAGAGCTGAGCACAGCATTTTGCAATTGTTTACAATTACATCTTCCTTCACAATCATATATGACTACAAAAGACTCTTCGATGTTTCTCTGTCTCAGATGACAGTTTATTAGTATGAGCAAAAAGCAGAGGAAGGTTAGGCCAAGGGTTACTACAACAGCTGGAGTCTTGTTTACAGTTCTGCAGTAAGGCGAGAAAGTCAGTCTGGTAAACAGTAAGGAGTCTCGTTTTGTCAGGTTATTTTGAAAACTGCATCCTCATCATCCATCAGGATGATAGATTTTGAAAATCACAAATATAGATTTTGAAAAACAGAAGAACAGAAACTTAACAAATAGCTCCCAACTACCAACAGCAGCAGGGCTTCAATTCTATCCACAGGAAGAAACTTCATTTCTTACCTTGTAGGTCCTGGAATTGATGGGGATATGCTCTCAGCCAGTTGCACAGCAGCAGGAAGAGGATCGGAGATGTCCTGACCTCCAGATATTTCTATGCTGTTTTCCTCAGGGCTCCTTTTTAAACCGTGCCCGTTACCAGGAGGTTGGGCTAATTCTGAATCTTGTGGAGAGCTCTAGAATGAAAAAAAGAAAAATTTAGGTAGCTACTGCTAGTTTGGATAATACATAAACTTAAGGAGTTTTGTTCTGCCCACTGACGGACAACTTCTGTGGTTCACTACTTTGATGGAACTTGCAGGTTCCAAAGTCAAGCCATTTTTTTTCTTAACGACAGAAAAACAGAAGGAAGTGGTTGAGCCAAAAATAAATAGTAGGAAAAGAAGAAGGAGAGAAGAATGCAACAATTGTTCTGAAGCAGCCAGGGCCTTTACTGACCCAAGGAGGGTATCATCTTCTCTTTTTCCAAGCCTGGCAAATGCTTCCTTGCTTAAGCAAGTTTAAAATGAGAAAGGATGGAAACTCATAATATTAGCGGTATCTTTGGAGTCAAGTTAGAGATAAAGCCAACATCAGTCAAGACCCAGCACTCAAATCCAAGTCCAGATCCTTTCCCTCCCACTTCAACAAAGTTCAGAATGCCTCCGAACTCAAATGGAGGGGCTGATTCTTCACCACGCTGCTCCGGGGAATGCTGCAGTTTCTGTAGTAAGAGCTATAAAAATACTATTACACAAGTGTGGTAATGCTGCGTCACCTCTTCTCAAAGATAAATATTTACCGGGAATCTTCATCCATGGAGACATGCCTTCACATGAGCGGGTTTTTGGGGTTTGTTTTCTTTCTATCGCAAACTATTGTTTTTGCTGCAGGGAGGAAGCGAGTCCTGTGCCAGTGGCAGGGCTGTGCCCCATGGTGTGCCTGCAGATCCCTGGGGTTCTACAACGCCCCTGTGGGGCTGCTGACAACAGGTAGCGGCACCTTCCTGCTGAATTTCTTTTTGGCAGAAGTATCTTTAGAAGGCAAAGAAGAGCTGGTAAGAGCTGCTTTGAACAGGAGCTGATGATGTTCTTCAAGTACAACAAAAGAATTGGAGAGAAACAATTCAGCGTGAAGCAAAATGACGTCTGAATGAAGGAGCTCCATTTCAAATCCTCTGGCACATCAAGCAATAGTGAAAGAGAAGGAAAACTGCTTCATCAGATGACCCTCAACATACAGTCACTGTCGTTTTAGTTCTTAACTGTGACTCTAAAAAGCCTAAGGCACACTTAACGTAAAGACACATAAGCAGATGTACTCATGACAGGAGAACCACTTCAGAATAACGTCATAGATGAAAAGTACAGTACACAATTCCAACTAATCTCTTGGCGTTTTTTTTACTCTCAGTTTTTAGGTTTATTTTGTTCTAGAAGCAGTCAATAAATTGCAGAAAGCTATTGTTTACAAAAGTACACTTCTCTGCGTGAACATGGTGTGCTCTCACACAACCAAAGGCTGCTTGTGATCAGAGCCAGGAATGAGAGACACCCAGTGGACAAGAAAAGCCCATGTAACGAGCAATTGAAAAGGTCAGGGCGTACTGAAAATATAAAAAGACTTCCTTTAGACTTAAGGCAAATTTGATTAACTCTCATATCCTCTGCCTTTCCCCGGAGGAACGCATTCACTACCGCTTTGTTTGCAGAAGTCGCCTTTATCACACCGCTTTCCGCTGGGATAGACCAAGGGCTCTTGGTTTCATGATTATTAAGCACTTACCCAGCATGTGCTGACATCTGGCATTTGGAATATTTATCTAAGTATATATGTTGGCCCCAAAACCACAGTATACGGCAAAAAAAATACCAGAACATCAAGATTTATACAAGGAAATCTGTTTCTTCCAGCCAGAAAAAAAATATAAAAATAGAGCTTAGTTAGCTTACAGGGCTCTGTTTTGCTTTTGGTGCTACATTTTGGGCAGCCTTGCTTTTGTTTGCATGAGAAAGTTTGCATGGAGAATTTATTTCAGCGTGCATACATGTGTGCAGAGAGAAAGAACTATGAAAAAAATGCATTATTAAATTAATTATCAGGAAAAAAATCCAACCAACGAAAACAGTGACTTCTGGGGCCATATGTGATCGTGCTGGAGCACGTCCATGGCCCAGTAGCCACTCGCAGACCACCAGACCCCAGAGCCTACCCCACTTGCCAGTTAGCATTTAGAAAACGCAGCAAGCCAAGGTGGGGGTATTTGTATCTTGACAGAAGAGGAGCTCCTTCAACTAGACGGGCCCAACCCCACGGACAGTCAGTCTTCAGAGCGTGCACTGGCTTTGACCCACCAGGGAAGCCGGACAAGAGCAAGGCAGCAAGTTGGTAAACTCACAACAAGCTACGTGAGGCAACCATAGGGCCACGCTCTTACTTAGTCAATGTATCACCTCTTATTGTGACAGCTACACTTGGGTCAGTCTGGGAGGTGGGCCACAAACAAATGGCCTCACAGTAGCAGCCAAACGAAGAATAATTTTCAGGCCACATGCAGACAAAAATCATCTCCCTTCCTTTCCCAGCAGGGCAGGGAGGGTAGGGAGAACCACAAGAAGAACCCCAAGAAATTAGGCCAATTTACAAATTTGCCCAGATGCCTCCAGCAGTTGGCAAGAGCAGTGAGAACTAATTTTTTATTTTTCCTCATTTCTACTACCACCCTCTCAAATTTTCTTCAGCTGATTTGAGCGCTAGGCAGGAGGAATACCTCACAGCTCTCTTCAGAAGATGAAGAGCTGATTGTTTTGTCTCCTTCTTCTAAAGCCTCTGTCATCTTCCATGGTAGACAGGAACGCAGCAAAGAATTAAGTCATTTACCGACTGCACTCTTAGTACCCGCACGTTGCTTCTAATGAATCTCTCTTTCACAAGGTCAGCCACTCAACTCAAAGGGCTCCTTTAGGTTACAATCCTCTGTTCTACTGACCTGCAGTCATCCCACTCCTGGAGCCACAGCCTAACAGGGATACCTCTTGCACCCAGATCTCTAAAGTAAAACTTTCGGTGCAGAGAACCAGCATCCTTTGGATTGCCATCCAGAGCCACCTATCCCACGAGCCACACGATCACACGATAGTCAACCAGCGACATGGGCTGTTAGGGCGTTAGAAAGAAACCCTGCTCATCGGCCTGTCGTACAACAAATCCAACAGCGCCTGGCCACCAAAGCTCAACCAGCACGGACAAATGCAGGGAGACCTACCCCAGTGGTCGCATCTCCAGGTACAAGCCAGCAGTACGATTATTTCACGGCAGTTTGAAACTGTAACGTGGAGTCAGGCTAATTTGTCATTGACTCCCCGAGTCTGACACTTCACAGGACACTTTGGGCCCAGAATCATTTTGGTAGAAGTTTGCTGGATTTTACTTTCTACTATTCATCTCCGTAAATCACAAGTTAACGAGGTAATCTGGCCAGCAATGTGTCTGCTATACCTGAACACCTCATCTCATCGCAACTAGGATGTTTCCAGAGTAGACACAGAGAAGGGCCCGTGTCCCAGTGATTTTATTGGGTGTTACACCAAGTCTTAATATCTAACCAAAACCACACTGGGAGGGCAGATTGAGAAGGCAAGGAGAACGATCACAACAAAACGGGTTAGTTATGCGCACTGTTTTGAAGACTACTTTTAACATTTTCCATAGGTTGTTTGGGGGAGGGGGGCTGGTGGGTTTTTTTGTTTGGTTGGTTGCTTTTTGACTTTTCTTTCTTTTTAAATAGCTTTGGGCTTTCAGGGATCTACTGTTTAAGAAGTTATAGTTAATCTCCCAGCTATCCCTAAGCAACTGTCACCGGCCACAGAAAAAATCTGACTCTTGTTCTTCCAGTTCTGAACATGACCAAATTTAACATATATTAAAACAATCTTTGCAACATAGCTCCTGTTGGAGCAGAGAGGAGTTTGAATTGTTGACACGCTTCTTGCTTTCTTTCCAGACTATCAGGTGTTGGAATGATCAAAAAGCAAAGTTGCCTTCTTACCTAGTAAGGCAAGAGCACACACGGCCAGGAAAGTATATTTTCAAAAGAAGCTCAAAGGAGGATTTTAACGATAATCTAAAATAAATCTTAATATAGAGATTTAAATGTAAAAGGAACTACTAATATTCCAAGATGTAGGAAAGTTTTATGTATTGGTCTTCTACATTTAATGTATGAATTTAATCATGAGAAAAGAACAGGCTCTGTGAATCTATGCCAGCCAGCAGAAAAACATAATTCAATTTCTCTATCAAGTCTTTCAAATTTAAGCTAGGTATGCAAATCAGGTGCTGAATTAGCTCTGCAGAGCGTGCTTTCTTATTTTTAATTAACATCTATGAAAACAATTAGAAAGACCATGTTTTGTTCAAAAATATCATCAGAAAGCTGCTGTTAAATAAATTACTTTTGAGGTTTCAACACATACAGCCTCTGAAGGGATTTACTACAGAAGCTTGCAGCTAAATTTGCTCTCTTCATTTCAACTGTAGCATACTCCTTTTTGAAGAGGATTCTGAGATTATAAAAAGTTACTTAATTGAAAGACTTAAAGAAATAATTATATTAAAAATCAGAATACAGAGGTTCTAAGCATTTTTTTCTTTAAGTCTATGATAATTAAAAAAACCCAAGAACAAACAAACCAAGTTTGTCACAGAGAGTATACAAACAACAGAAGGAAAACTAAACAGCCTATACTTTTTTTCCTTTAAACCAGCACACTATTTAAATGAATAAAACCGATTCTCCTGAAATATGCAATGTAATTTGCATTAAACCTTTCCACAAGCATTACGTTCTGCAAGAACACAAAGTAAATCTACGGGATCACTATTTTCCTGATGTCTTTGAACAGGAGCTTAAAAGTTAAAAAAATAAAAAAAAAAAAGAGAGAATTCCATTAACACTGCAGCCAAAAGGATTATGTGCGCTGCCGTACTCTGGCTAAAGTTATCGTACCAGAAAGAAATTCCTTTAATGCTAGACGGGAGCCTGTTCAGAGCTCGGCTCCCAAAGCCCTGGCTCCCCGCTCCCGGTTCAGAGCCAGCGCAGCCGCGTTAGGCACCGCACGGCTCTGCCTTACAGCCCTGCCAGAAGCCGCCTGTGTCTCAACAAGCCCCCAGCCTCCTGCTCACAAAGCACAAAACGGGTCCGGTTTTAAAAGCTAACATTCACACCCAAACCCCTGCGAATAAGTGAACGTCCCTTGATTCCCCTTTCTCTCTATAAAAGCTGCTTCCTTTTACATCTGCCCTCTGCGACATTCCTCCATTATACACACATCCTTTTATAGCAGTTGCTGGAACATGCCATAGCTCTGACTAGCTGAAAGTAATCCTTGAAGAGTTACATTAAGTTTCCATTCCCGCTAACTCCCCCTGGTTATTGGGAAGCTGGAACAAGCCTTTACAAGTCTCGATCGATAAACCAGAACTTACCTTTTATTTTTCTCCATGTCTTACATTACAAGTTGGTTTGTTGGGTTTTTTTAATTTTATTTTTTATTTTTTTATTATTATTTTTTTTATTTTTTATTTTTTATTTTTTTTAATTTTTATTTTTTATTTTTTATTTTTTTTTATTTTTTATTTTTTATTATTTTTTATTTTTTATTTTTTTTAATAGTGGTTTGTTTGTTTTCTTTTAAATCTGCCTGCTAGAAGTGTTGGTTGTTCGCCCCCAGCCACCGCCCCCTCCGCAGGGATGGGAGCGGGCAGCGATGGTGCAGGTGAACACTGGGATGCAAAGCAAAATTCGGCCCCGCGGCACCCCGGGCTCCGGTTTCAGGATCAACCCGCCAAGCTGACCGCACGGGGAGGACGGACACATGGTCCCCGCTGGGGCCACACACCTCCTCAGCCAAACGGCTGGCACGTGTGTGGCTCAGCAGGCCAGCGTCAAGCCGAAAAGCGTGCGCATGGCGCTCTTTGGAAAGGTTTCACTGCCACGCGTTGCAGCAATTGCTCATTTCGCTGCGGGACCGGCTGCAGGGAAAGGGAGTGAAAAGTTGATCTTAATCAATAGGCCGTGTCTCGTTATTTTTGTTGTAATTGGGCATTAAACCCATTCCTTGAAAACGGAACTGAGATGCCAGAAAATGGTTTGCTGCGATCCTTAAAACAGTCAAGTTAACATAACAGCTCCTGAATGGGTCTGCCTAACACCCTGATGCCTACTAGAAATCAATACCAATGGAATACGAATAACCCAGTCGATGTCGGAAAAGTGGATAGAAGAAAAGTTTTCAAGGTTACATTTTTCTAAAACCAGAATCGCACGGGTCACATGGTTGGGAAATCATATTTTTAAAACGGCTGTTGCGTTTTTTTAAGACAGAGCAGGTTTTAGGAGCTACCTTTTTGCTCACCTGGCTTTTTTTTTTCTTAATTTCTGGTGGTTCTGCAAGTACAGTAACTGAATAGTAAATTAGATTTTTCAGTCTTTATATCCTTGGAGAACCATTGTTTCTCCATTGTTTGGAGAAATGGTACCAAAATAGATAAAAATTAGATAATGAGTGGATATTGCTTTAACAACCAGAACTTTTCAATCAAATCAGCCAACATTGGTCAGCAAAACTACTGATCACGGGGCAGTAACAAATTGGCACCTGACATATTGGGCCAAGCTTGAACGCCGTGTAACAGTTAAGATCTCAGGAATTACACTAAAACTTGGTTCTGTCACATCACAGGGGAGCTAAATTCTGATTTTAATTAACAACTTGTGCAGCAATCTGCGTTACTCAGCCCCCACCCCTTGTTGAGAGTGGCTGGAGCACAGCAGTTTAGAGAGGGGAATGACTGTCATGGCCCCTTCTTGGTTTTTTGCCCAAACATCGCGACTACTTAATTCGCTGGATATAATTATGACATGATCCAGTGTGAAAAGCAGGCTCTTTCCTTAAGGGAGATTCCATGTAGAATTTTGCAATTACAGTAGTTGGGTTTTTTTTTTTAATCAGTAATGGCGTAATTTGCTATTGCTTCTGGCTTAGTTTATTTGTCTCTTACAGGAGTAGAATTTTAAGTTCATGCCTTTTCTACTTAAAATCCTCAAAGGGACAGGAATGCAAAAACTGGCATTTGGTGGAAGTCTCATTTTATCCACTTCTAACAAATACAAGAAGCAAAGCAAAGTGCGATACGGTAACAACGGTATTTGAAAAATTCTGCTTGCAACATTCTGTTGTAAGTACCTACGACCTTTTCTTAGAGCAAATGGGTTGCCTTCCCTCCTGAGAAATACCTACTGAAACGACTCTGGCTGCCACCGTAAAAATAAACACTGGTGTATGTGTGTGTATTTATATATAGTCACCATCTTATCCTTGATTTAGCATTCTTCACAGAGTACACAACTTCCTCTGGGCTACAGCCAGAGCAATTCAAACCTTCAGGCTTCATTGTTCCTGTTTATGACCCTTCCGATCCACTGAGGGCACTCAACTGTTTATCTCCAGATCCCTGTAACATCAACATAAGTGTCTTCTCAACAACTTGCTGCTACGTTTAAGCCTTCGTCTGTTTGAACATAGGTAGCGTGAGGCTGCGCTGGGCTAAATGAAGCAGAGATACGTAACTGGCTTCATGGCTCTCGTTAACCTCATCTTTCCAGCTGGTTGTGTGATCCGTGTTCAGCAGGCAAAGGAAAATTCATAGTTATCCTTGTAACTCCGCTAGTCTTGCTGCAGCTTCTTGTCTTCCTTTGTCCCTTTCCTGACACTTGGATGAAGGCCTGATGAGTACCCAGGTTATTTTCTTAAGGATGGCAAGTTCGTGAGATATAGCAGGAGAGAGAATAAAGTCGATGATCTTGGGGAAAAAAATTTTTATCACATAACTTGCAATTTCCAGTCAATATAGTTTTAGCTAAAGGAGCTTTCTCATGAGTGGTTCTTAGCAGCCTAACAATAAAACACTTGATGCTGTTAGATTCATATGAAGTACTATTACGAAAATCGTCTCCAAGCCAAGTTCTAAACTCTGTTGCGCTCCCCAGCTGATAGTGTTTGCTCGCCTAGGAATTTCTAACGACCCGTACCTGGGGAAAATGTAGGTACAACATTTTCACACTATTTTGAAATGGAGAGATGCAGTAATAATAATTATAGAGGTTCTTTATAAATATAAAATATTTTTCCTTTTCATCTGTATCCAAAAACGGACATTACCCATGAGAAATGGTGATGGCTTTACAGATGCAAAGGAAGCTTTAACCATTCATTCTGAAGAAGTCTTCCAATTTCCTTTTCACTGTGCTTTCGAGTCTGTCACAACTTTGAATCTTTATTCTTCTTTCATCCCCCTTCCTTCATTCACAGGGAAGATGAGCACAAGTATAATAATTATTCATTGCAGGGAGAAGTGTCCCAGAATTTGCTGCATTTGCATAAATGGACGTATAATTCTCTGAAAACAGGTAATGTTCCTTTTGTGTAAACTCAGACGATACATTACTCACCACAGAATATTAGACCAGTAGCAATTATCATTGGAAGTAAGGATTAACGACTATGGTGACTGGAGGTATGCTAGAACGATGTAAGGATCAGTAATGGGCGTGCTGGCCTGCAGCCCACTGCCATCGACACCCTGCTGCCCGAAAGGCTGTGGAACAGTTCTGCTGTCCTGTGCACTCCTGATGTGCCATGGAGGAAACGGAAGGAAAAATGAAAGAAAATAGTAACTTAGGAAAACTGGTGAATTGTGTGGACACAACAAACTCAAAGAAAAGCCCGTGTAGGGTAACAGCGTACCGCATCAAAATGCCGTAGGCAAGATTATTATGCAGAAAATTGGGAATGTATTTTTATTCCTAATTGAATATAAACAATGGAGTGTATACAGATGTTATTGCCCTATTCAAAGCGTATGTAAACACACCGTATGAGCACCAGAGCTCAAAGGAGTCTGCCCAGTTATCAGCTATGGGAACGGAGACTGAAGGCTGGGAAGCCGCTCATGTGCCCAGTGCATTCCCTGCTAATCCCCATAATACTGGGATCTGAAAGAAGAACCACGGCAATTAACTACATCCATCATTTCGCGTAGGCATAAGGAAGGTGAAATATGGGGAAAGCAATGACGCAGAATATTAACTGCAGAACGCGCAGCGGTCAGATTGGTTAATAGCAATTGAACGGAGAACCCCTGGCAGGAATAGGAATACAGCGCGACGCTTCAGACAAACAGGCTCGTCAGAAGTTGTGGCAGGTATGCATGTGTTGCCTATCTTACACATTCACAGCAGAAAACAAACAGGAACAAAAAAGATAATCATACATTAGATTTACGTTTGAAGAGAAACAGACAATAACATAGATGTGGAATAACCAGCTTTGTTTGGCTCCTTACTTATTCAGAAAACAAAGAAGAAGAAAGGATAAAGCAAAATATATAGAAATAAGTTATGTGGTAACTGACTTTGAAACTCCCTCTTCGACTGTGGGGCAAAATACGCACTGCTACAATTTCAATTCAGCAGCAGTTTTCACCTGCAAAGAGCTTTACAATTACTTGGTAACTTTCACTTTTCTGTAATCACGAGAAAAGTTGTGAAGGATGACAGCTCTCCTCTTCAGAACTTCAGAGAGTGGCAAGAATTAAAACCCTGAGTTAAATTCATTACATATTAGAAAATCCAGCCTGTTCTAGCTTTAGAAAATTTTGTGCTCACGTTACCTGCCATAGAGAACTCCTCCTGTTTTTCACTTCCTCTACCCATCCCTTTAATGGAAAAAACGAAAGCAAAGATGTCCTGGTAAGTAGCATAATTCTAGTAGATGGGAGGCCATGACAAAAACCAGTTGTGACAGTCAATAATAATCCCGTAACATACAGTCATTTTGGGAGCTGGTCCCTGGGATAACTGCAAAAACTCCGGAGCAGCATGGACAAGCTGGGCTGCAGAGCTGGTGCGCCGGGCTCACCCTCTGTCACACCGGCTGCGTGCCTCGCACTGCCACACGCTTTAGATAGCAGATAGTTTCGTTGGTCCCGGTCAGCTTGGTTTCATTTATAAGTGGGGTTTTATAAGCTGTCGTCTGAGCCCAGACTATCAAGACTATCAAGGGCTGAGGAAGCACGCAGATACATCAGTCTCTATGAGTCTGGGCTGCGTCAAAAGCAGCGTGGCCAGCAGGGCGCGGGAGGGGATTCTGCCCCTCTGCTCCGCTCTGGTGAGACCCCACCTGGAGTACTGTGTCCAGCTCTGGGGTCCCCAACATAAGAAGGACATGGACCTGTTGGAGCAGGTCCAGAGGAGGGTCACAAAGATGATCAGAGGGCTGGAGCCCCTCTGCTATGAAGACAGGCTGAGAGAGTTGGGGTTGTTCAACCTGGAGAAGAGAAGGCTCCGGGGAGACCTTAGAGCCCCTTCCAGTACCTAAAGGGGCCTATAGGAAAGCTGGGGAGGGACTCTTGATCGGGGAGTGGAGCCATAGGACAAGGAGTAACAGTTTTAAACTGGAAGAAGGGAGATTTAGATTAGATATTGGGAAGAAATTCTTTACTGTGAGGGTGGTGAGACACTGGCCCAGGTTGCCCAGAGAAGCTGTGGCTGCCCCATCCCTGGAGGTGTTCAAGGCCAGGTTGGATGGGGCTTTGAGCAACCTGGTCTAGTGGGAGGTGTCCCTGTCCGTGGCAGGGGGTGGGACTATGTGATCTTGAAGGTCTCTTCCAACCCAAACCATTCTATGATTCTATATGATTTTCTTTTTATCATGGGCATGTAGATGATGATTAAACATTTGGCTGTCCAGAAAAGTCAGGGAAAAGCCCAAGGACAGTCCTTGCCATTCCTCTTTACTACCCAGTGCATTTGGATGGATGAAGAAAGATGTGTCTAATGGGCAGCACAATGGGCTGAGACCTTCTAGAATTCCACAAACTGTAGTACTTTTCATAGCTTCCCATTAAAGAATACTTCCTTTACTTCCCCTGTATTTTCCCTGCTAAAGGCTGGATCTCAAGGGCCAAACTGGATCAAAATATCTGTTCTCCTAGACTGTTTCTTTTTCAATTTAAACACATTTCACTTCATGTGGAGTTTTGCTTTTCAAGGAAAACGCATCTTAAAAATGCTTATATTTAATTCAGCGTAAGCCCAACAAGCTATGCCACTGACAGAGACCCTTTTTTGGAAGCAAGCTTTGCCTTTCTAATAGGGCAGGGCACACACCTAAAAATCTCTCAGCAGTTTGGACTTTGTGCACTGTTACAGCAAAACAGAATGTGGTTAGTAGATATAAAATCACATTGTTAAACATCCTGCTGGCCCCAGCCTCATTTTATTTATTTATTACGTTTGCTCATTTCTACTACATTTAGATTGTATTTTCCTCAGAGACTGGTCTTTACAAGACGTATTGGGTATTTACTTTTTCTCTAAGCGCATAGTAGCACATTTATTCTACAGCTCTTCCCTCTTATTTAAATGAGTTCTAAACTTAGCACGGGCTCTCCTATCTTTAATGCAAAGCATGTGTACGGCTTCCAGATGACTCAGCTGAGAGCTAGAACTGGGCAATGGTGTTCTCTGATAAATACATAAACAAAACCAACAAATCACGTCAATTGGTACCGAGTGTAAGAACAACACCCACTGAGCTATTTTAATTGTGTTAGAGTTGGAAGGAAAGGCGGCATGCAAAGAGGGTCAAGCGCAGGCCGTTTCTCTAAAGCATAGATTGCTACCAAAGGAAAAAGTTAAACCAGATTTTTTTTTACAACTTGCTGAAAACTTCAGCGGAGCTGCCTTGTGAATTTGCAGTCAGTGTCAAAAAAACCCAAAGCCAGAAGCAGATGCGTAAGAAAAAGGGCAGCCAAGCTTGATGCTAACATTCTGAAATGCAAACCATGCAAACCAGTTTCATCATCCACTACCTGCTGCGTTCCTTGGCTCGGTGGTATAAGGATGACTTTATTTGCATTGGGGACTTCTGACTAAAAATGAACATATTTAAATGTTTCAGTGGCTGTATGAATTTTCACTATTCATTAAGCGACACTTTTTCAACAGCTGTTCAGCAGATTAAGGGGCTTTTGAAATTTTATTACAACTTCTTGTTATTTCTCTGTTAATAGTGACTTTCAAAGTAATTTTGTCTCCTAGCATTTATTTTGTTTTGCTTTGGGGTTTTTTTGGGGGGCCTTGGGGGGTGGTGGTTTGGTTTGTTTTTTTATAGTCTGAAAAGGAGACCGGAAGCTTACTTTCCTTATTAGAAGAGCTTTTTATTACATATCTTAATAAATTCAATAACTTTTAAGTAAAGTCTTCTCAGCCTCAGGAGGACTCCAGAAGAAATGTATTTGACTTTCAAAACTTCCTAAGTGAAAGCTGTACACATTGGAGAAGAAATTCTCATTACTTAGTTGTAGGAATTAACATGTTCCCCTCTTCCCAACCCCTGAAAAATGCTGGGACCAAATCTTGGGCTAACGATACAACTTGTCCAGAACAATCAAGAATTACAGAAGATTTTTCTTCTAAAAAATTCTTTAATAAAAAATCAGGCTAAGTTGTAATACTGATTCCCTTGAGAGTGCCCACTTTGCAATGCACGAGGTACAGCAGATGGGTATTGGGTATTTACTGTATTGAGTATTATTAAAGTAAATACCCAACACCACCTGAGGTGGAAGCAAAACAAACCCTAATGCATTTTATCATGTACCATAACACATGGGAGAAGAGAGGATGAAACACATCCTGGTATTTTAAATGTTGAAATTAATAAATTACAACTTTTATTCAAACTTACATCAACATAATAACTTCTAAAGTAATTGTACACAACTAGCCGTAGCATGTGGGTCTCCTTCATTTCAAGAACTTAAAAATAAATCACCAAACACCAACATGCATTAACAAAGCACGTTTCCAAAATGGGTGTGAATTTCTGGATCAGCACACAGATGTCGCAAGGTCATTTCTCAACAAGGAGAAGCTACTGTGTGTCAGGGCTCTGAGGGCACCGTAGGCATTGCCTGGCTCCCAGGGCCTTTCCCATGGCCCAGGACCCCATTTCATTCCCCTGGGGACATCATCCCCAAGGATGCCATAGGATATCGGTCTCCCGCTCCACCCCAGCCCTGCCCGGCGATCTGCCCCGCTGAGCTGGGCTGCCCCATGGAGTGACCTGCTGGACCTGTCTTCGCCCATCCCGCTCCTCAGGGACGTGATGCCCAGGGCTGGGGCTGCCCCTGGTTGCCCCCCGGCTGCCCTGCTCCCTGGTTGGGGAGGTGGGACGAGCCAGCCCTGCTCACCCCACCGGGATCTTCCGCAGCTCCCGTCCCCCAGGGAGCAACCACCCGCTCAGTGCCCTGATGCAGCGTCAACCAAAACCAACCAAACAAAAAATTGCCTTCAGTTACTATTAATGACACTTAAATGCGAGTGTAACCGGGAGCAGAAGATGACCGTGGGGTAAGCAGCCCACGAGACCAGTTTCTGTAAGGTTTGCTCTAGGCTAGCAGGGAAGGGAAACGCAATCACGGCTGTCACACTCACCTGATTTTCCGCACTACTGTTCTCGTTGCCCATTTTGATGGCGACGTCCAGTATCACACAGCAATTAAAGAAAGATCACTGCAAGAAAAGAAAAAGCTCTAAGTCTTCCATAAAAAAAAAAAAAAAAGGGAATTTTGGAGGAATGTCGTCTCAGTCACTCTATCAGCCGCACCACCTGACATTCAGTCTTACAATGATTTTAAGTCATAAATCAGGGGAAGAAAACTCCTAATGCTTTTATTTCATAATGTCTCTCTGCTGTCTGCCCTCCACTGGCTCCACTTACGCTGAAAGACGTTCCTTGAAACTCAGCTTTGTTACCCTCTTTCTGGATTATCCCACGTCATTTGAGCAGAAGGGCATTTTCCTTGCCAAAGTTACTTTGGATGGACAGCCCATACGAAAGCCGTATTGTTTTAACTGTATTCAAACCACACGGACGTCTCGGAGACCCTGGACTGAGCTGCATGCTCACGCTGTCAGAACCACAACGTTAAACCTGACCGGTACTGTAACAAACAATTTTCCATATACGCACTCAGCTGTAAGAAAGAGTAAGTGGATTTTTTTATCCTTATCACTGGAGTCGTACCCTGCTTTCCTTAGGCATTCTTTTGCTTACAATCTTATGATCTAAACACATCTTCCTTACGCTTAATAGGATCTGCCTGCCTTAATTACTACTGGTTTTATACTAGTTCAATTCTAATTATTTAATTTCAAAAAAATCCTCTGAGCATTAGAACTATAACCAGCAGCTCTGGAATTAGTGTCTCCCCAGGCATCATTCGTTTCTGTATTTTTTTGAAAAGGATACTTAATAGTAAATGTACACAACAGAGATTCACTTATAGATATTTACTTCTTGTTCTAGACATTTTCTTTCAGAGCTCAGGAATTTAAATTCACTGTATTTATTGTATTATTGGATAGGTGGAAATTACACGCCTTCTTCAATTTATTTTTTTTCCAAAGGATGTGAGATTGGTCTGCGGCATACGTCAAGAAAAACTCCATTAAAGTCAAGCTGTAGAACAAGGATTACAGTTTGTTAGCCAAGGAAACCCTATAAGCTTTTAAGGAATGTTATTACTGCAGTACACTTTTTTAAACTTGAAAGATATTATTTTTCTTCACAGGAGGCTTGGAGAGAGAAAGAAGTTCAGTATTGTGCTTTTAAGCTACGCTGTGTTTAAACTTGAGTGTCTTCAGGGGATATATTGGTGCTTGAACTTGCTCCTGTTGAAATCACTGCGGCCAGGATTGCACTTTTAGTGATTAATTAGCAACACTAGGTTTGATCTGCTGAGATTACTGCCAAATCCTATACTGTTTTAAAATAGCACTGAACTAAATTAAAGACTTTATGTAATATTTTCAAAATCACTATTCCCCAAGTATGAAGTACTCCATCACGAAGCAGTGTGCGCAACCAAATCTCTTCAGGTCCAGCTCAGTGAAATGTTCCAAGACAACAGGTTAAGATTATAATATTTTAAGTATGTATTGACATAAAAAAACATTCTCACATTGTTAGAGCAGCTAAGGTTTCAATGGGCAGGACAGAAATAATAACTTCGTTATAGCAATATGCTTCCCTCAACAGCCAGCACATTTCCTAGGAGTGAATATAGTGGCATTTCTGCGCCGCTGACCTAACGAGCTTTTCTCTTCCCAGCTCTTTTTCTGTTTCTGTGAAAACACCAGGAGATTTAAAGCTCTCAAAACTGTCCCCTCACAACCACTTGTAGTAATAACATAAGCTGGGGAATGAACGAAACTCTCCCAAGTTGTTTGGTTCATTGGGGTGGGGTCTTGCATATCAGTTGTGAAAAATGCAAATTTTGCTTATCAAGTTCTTAAATAGATTAGCTAGTGTATGACATAATGTTGCTCTATTTCAGAGTAAATTCACTCCAGTGCACAACATACTCTCAAAGCTTCTGCACCAACTCAGCAATACTGACTGTTAAGAACAGCAACTGCTAACAGAGCCCAAATTTGTAATATTCAGTTCAAAGAACAAATACTTTGTTTACAGCTTTTTATTCAAATGCACAGGAATCAAAGTAGAAAATTACAAAAGCATGGCAAAAGTGCTTGCTATCACAAATCTCCTCTAAGATATCGTGCTGTCTACTTACTCTTTTCTTTACCTAGAGTATGAAATTTCACAATTGTCACACGATTGCCACATTACCATCTGCTTAATAATGCAGATAAATGTCATAAATAGGGAATAAAGTACTTTTAGAGTCTCCGATAATGAGACAAGTGATAATAATCTTGCATGAATTACATTGCAGAGTAACTAAGATAATTTTTCAGATTACAATGTTATTGTAATGCTTTTTACATACATTATTTCTAAAACATTTTCTCAATGCACAAGCATTACTTAGGTTGCAAACTACAAGCACTTTATCATATGTATAGAATTTCAAATAAACATTAAAAACATGCTAAAAATCCATTCATTAAATAAACATAGGTTAACCGAAAGATAATCTTTCTCGTCTTTCTATAATATCTTTTACAATTTACATGTCATTATTACAATTATTTTATCACAACACGGCTCAAACATTGCTCACTAGTACCAAACTGGTCTGATCGGCCTTTAGAAACTTTGGTACACGTACCGTAAAACAACCGCTTTTCTGAAAGCACGCAAGCGGGAGAACGTTTCACTTACATTCCAGCTTTGGATTCACTGACACTTTTAGAGCGTATCTTCAAACCATTCCTTCCATCTTCACCCCACAAGTTTTCGCCTTATTTTCCTCCCACTTCTGCTCAGACCGGCAGGAAACGTAGGCTTGCTTTCAGGGACCCACCTTCATAACCTGCTCAACAACCAGCTTGCCTCCACCCCGGGCGAAAAAGAAAACAAGTTAGACTTCCTCCACCCCAGCCTCCCCCTGCTCCTGGGAGACAGCTACGGCTCCGCACCTTGTGAGTCGGGTACTAATGTTTTTCACAAAAGCAACCCCGGAGAAGATGGATTTTGGTTAAAACGTATTTGCCTTCCCGTGTTTCTTGGCCTACGGTGTGGGCAGGGCTTCTGGCACTACAAAAATTGTTCAGTGAAACCCCATCGACAATATATTGAAGTTTTCAAGGGAAAATTAGTATTGGGGGGAATATCTATTCAGCATTTTGCTTTCAAGTTTGTTTACGTGTTTAAGTTTGTCTTTCATTTTCATACTCCCGAAAGCTCTCAGAAATACCTGCTAACAAATGCCGATGTTCCTGTTCAGGTTACGCGGAAATCATTTCCCATTTAATCATCCTGAAGGGTGGAGACGTGACAAAAACCCTTTGAAATGTGATGTTGCAAGAAGTGCTGGTTTATGGGTGAGCTAATTGTTATTATTAATGCTCATTGTCCGTTCCAGCAACGCTTCCACAAAGGGGTGTTCGGAAAGACAGCTGATAACAAAGGATGGTGTATTTATCATTAGTGGCAACTCCAAGTGATTAACAAGTTTCTGCAAGCACCAGTGGTACTCGTTAGGGCCGCACAGCAAAGGAATCGTCAACTGTCATTTTACCGCACCTTGACGAGCTGCCAGGCAGCGTCACTGGCTCTGGCATGGAAAATTCACACCTGACATGGACAAGGGGCAGGATTTCATAGGGCAGCTACGTGCTGTCTGCTGGCTTTCCTGCGGTCGTTCTCTGTTCCACAACATCCTGGTCTACAAACATCTGGCTTGAAGACATTAGGCATGTGAAGAGCTGGAATCAACAGCTGCAAGATGAGGGACTACATGAGCAGCCCTGCCTTTTTAACCTTCCTTTTTTTTATGATCCAGCAATCCAAGCCTCCAGCATTATTATACCACCTTAAGCCACTGTTACTGATCAAAGAAGAATTTCACAGATCAGAAATAAATGACCTGTATTCCCTGCGCTTTTTCAGGTTATAAAGTGAAGGACATATGGGTGGGTTTGGTGGCATGTGGGTAATACAATATGTCAAATCTGTACTAACTCTAAGAGTTCAGGATGGAAAAGTCAGGATCTCAAAAACTAAAAGATGTGAAAGTGGCTGTCATATCCCCTTTTCTCTGCTCTCCCCAGCCTACTTCAGAATCCAGAAAAGCTGAAGTTGATCAAATCAAAGTTTTGGCGTGCTCTTCCCTCGAAAACAAAATAGGGCCATTTACAATGAATAATTGAATTTTACAAATGCATTGCCTATAGACAACAAATTATGCAATGTTTTTGTTTAGGCCCTCTGCCGTGAATTTAAGAACAGGGATCCTGTGGGAGCTCAGGAAAACACGAGCCTGGTAGTATACCCTCACTTCTGCTAGC
>VFFE01009051.1:313810-362763 GCA_008921705.1 Burhinus oedicnemus
CACACATGTATATATTAGATACTATGTATATATAAATGCATATATCCTATACAGGTTATGTCCTTCATCCGCAATTAGAGACCATTTAGCCTGAAACTGTTTTTCATAATCACATGATAGTTGTTTGATCACTGGGTGAGAATAAATTAGGTTATAAACTCAGCTACTGAATATTCAGCAGTGAACGACAGTCTCACTCCAGATGTGCTGTGTTTTACCAGTAGCGAGGGCAGGCTATGAAAATAAGTCTCTCAGGAGACTTGTACCTCAAGACAACTCGGTAACAGCCAGACCGGGGTTAGGTTTCAGACTCTCAGACCAAACAGTGATACTAGATCTTTGCAGGACTAACTCTGGGGACTGAGTCACTGCCCACTGAAATAATTTTGTAGTCAAGATAGTGTTCATAAAGCCATGAATCATTGTTTACAAAGATGCTGAAGTTGGCTGAAAAAATATTTACTTTGAAATTAAACTGGTCGCTTCTTCAATATTCTGCACCTTGAAAATAGTTATATTAAGTGAAAAAATATTTACTTTGAAATTAAACTGGTCGCTTCTTCAATATTCTGCACCTTGAAAATAGTTATATTAAGTAAGCACAACACTAATATTAATGTACTGTAAATATTTAGGTAGGATTACTTATGCAAGTTCTTCACTGATTCACAAAGCAGGGTAACACTGCCGACATTTTACAAAAGTAGAAACTGAGGCACAGAGGGCTTGAGTGATCAGGCCATTAACATCTTGTGTAACCCTGGACTAAGCAGGAAATTAGGGCTAGTGTTCAGCCCTCAGAATACCAGTGCAGAATGAAAATGATTACTGATTTGATTTGGCATTGCTGTTCAAAAATAATAGGTTATATTTTACATGGAATAGGTACCGAATGAGGGACTTTTCTCAAGGATGTTACGCTGATTTAGCCCTGCACGAAAAGACCCCATCACATTTCAAGGCTAATCAGGACTGAAATACTTCCTTAGGCTTATTTGTAAGGGCCAGCCAAGAACATTTTTGTGCACAGTAACATCACAGAGGTGTCATTAAGGATACCATAAATAAAGAAGGAAAGAAAAACAGTAAGGTTAAAATAACTTTAATGTGCTTTTTTTCCAAAGGTTAATAATTGCATAATAATGAGAATGCTTCCTTACTGACATTACCATTGTTTCATCACTGTTACAATGTGTAAAATGAATGTAATGAATGAACGTTTAAGATTAATGTAAATTATAAACCTATTTTCCCCTTGATTCCTTTGATTCAATTAAGCAGGCATGCAAAACAAGATTGAGAAGTCAGTTAAAGACAGTCCTTAAGGTTTTTAGGATGATCTGGTGACAATGAGCGGTGCCTAAACTGCATTATCCTACTCTAAATTGGAGCTCTTGATGTTTGCCTTTGTGGTAGTGGCTTTTTAAAAAGATGATCTAATGCCATGTTGGTGGGAAGTGGTCCTAGTGATCCATGGTGGTTGGTGGAGATAAAGTGACTAAGCTGCTCACTGTTGTTACAGATGGCACAAGTCTTCATCCTTTTGACAGACATAAACCTAATCAGCTTCTCCTAACAACAGATTTAAACTCATATAACATACTGCCTTGTCCAGCTGGGTCTACACTATTTATATTCATGTTATCGTTTTCCACTAATATAAACAATATCCAGTTTCAGAAGTTCACTCTTTATTTACAGGTGTATTTTTCCATTTGCATTTCTTCCTTGTTAGTGAATATGTTAGACGCAGGCTTTGCAGTACCTTAACTCAATCTCAGTTTTGACTTGGTGAATGTTCCCTGGAGACCAGGCTCACAAGATAATTGTTGTTATACAAAATTAGGCACTATATTTATATTTTTAAGCAGGAATTGTAATAGTGAATGAAAATTTGGGAAGAAAATATTCAGAAATCATCTGCAAATGGCTGCAATATTGGCTTCCTGAGTCTTCAAACAGCCTGGTTCTTAAAGATGTGAATTTCCCCTTTCATCTCAGTAAGATTTTTAACATCTAAATCTAATTATGTTTTTTGAGCATTGGCTATAGTTATTCTGGTTTTGGTCATTACAACTGATGGAACTTGACAGATGAACAGATGAGATTTGATTTTGCAGTTGGTTTCTATTTATCTACTATTTATCTGTCTACTGTCATTGAGCTGTTCTTTTTGTCCCTAAGAAAATAACGGAAGGTAATAAAGTGAATGGAAACAAGCAACATTGCTCTAGTTCTCCTCCAGCAGCACCTATGATGTCTATAACCTTAGCACACAGTGCTACCACTGCAGTCCAGTGACTGGATTCATATTTGCATGTGGACTCAAAAGTAAAAATGGTAATTCATTGGAGTGCGAAATCCCAAGAGTCAGCACTGATATCTTAGATGATGGCAGAAGATCAGTGCAATGGGAAAAGCAGCACTCAAGTTTTTAGCTTGACAGATTTTTTTTTTTTGAGATTTCATCTTTCAGATAGAAATATTACATGTTTATGCAAGCCTTATGACTCTTTCTTTTAGATATTAAAGATCCAAGTGCCTTTTTGTACTGCACCTCCTCGACTTGCTGGCAAAAAACCACCTTTGCCTGTTAGAGCAGGAACTCACATTAAAAAGAAGGGCTAGGCTGATGCTATATGCAAGTTTGAAGACGGCAATTTGTCTCCCAGTTACATCAATTGTTTTTAAGTAATCACAAAGCACTCAGATATTAGTAAACAGAAAAACATAAAACTTCTACCCTTAACATGAAACCATGACAGAATGTAGGGAACTGAATAGCAGTCAATAGTACCCAAAAAGTAGATACTAACCATGTTTCAAGTTAATGGAATGAGCACAAAATAAGGCTTACAATTGTTTGTCCAGTTTAAAGTTCATGTATGACTGGAGTATACACAGTACTACCTTCCGTAATTAAAGGACTAAAGTGAATCAAGATTGGTATCTTCATGTATCAAGAGGTGATTTTTTTGTTGTTGTTGTATAAGCAAACTCTTAAGGGTTACTTGGTGAAGTCCTGTACATCTGAAAAATGCGATAGCCTACAGGTTGAATCAAACTTCTTTAAACTTCAGATGTAAGAACAGAACTTGCCATAGAAAGGTATGACGAGACTGTAGGATATATTAATGCAAAAGGCTTAAGCACAATTTCCAAAACTCTTGAAATCTTTTTACCAATAGAAATGGTTTAATAGTGCCATGGTTTGAATATTGGGTTTGGGCTGGCAAGTCTTCATGCAGGGACTAAATACTGCATGTACAACAATTAAGAAATGCTAAGGCTAGTTTATTAGAATGCAAGAATATCTCCATGCTCAGTGCTCCTGACATATATCACCCTTTGATGTGAACAGTGCAATGAGTTAAGAGTCTACCAGAGAAACTGAAAAAAACCCCCCACAACTTCATGTAGACCATGAATTTAAACCTCCTGTCCCCTTGCATCATGCAGAGGTTTTCATATGGGTTTAATAAAACTGCAATGCTCCAAATTTGTGGGTAAAATCAGCTCTTTCTCATAAAGAAAGTGGTTAAGTATAATTTTCAGTTTACAGTTGGAAGCGGCATGGAAACTGTGAGTAATAGACAATGTAACAAGTAGGCATGCAACTCATTCCAACAGTTAATAATAATTACTATAGTGTCAATTGTATCAATAGACAGACACATACAGAAATATAAAACCAAAATCTTTATAGTCGAATCAAAAGCTCTTTTTGTAAGGATGAAAAATAGGTCAACAGCTCACATTATACTAGGATAATAGTAAGAAAAGTGAAAGACAGCTATGTATAATACATCACACACATATCCCTCTGAAGTGTTGGAGGATTCACAGTCTATACCATGCTAAAAACAAAATGGAGCACATTAAAATCTAGGCATGTAAAGTCTAGTGCTGTAAAAATTAGGATTTTGATACTCATGAACTGCTTTTTTTATACTTTTTCCCCTTCCCTTACTGCAGCAATCTTTGTGCTTCTGGCTTCAATTAGGAGTTGCTCACCGTGTTAGATTGTGTTAACATCAAAAATTGTTTTTGCTCCAGAAGATCTAGACACATCCTCTCTGCTGCTTTTGGAGGATGAGTGAAAACCTGACATTGAACCTTAAGGGCAAAGAAATGGTGCTGTTTGGCTAACACTTCACAGAATCATAGAAAATAGGGCTGAGGGTCATATCCCTCCTCTATTTTAGTCTGTATCTCCCCAAAATAGTTTTTTTTTTTGCAGGTCTGCTGGAGGAAACACATTTTGGGAATGGAGAAAATGTTCTGAAATCATATTTCCCAAAAGACTCCTCTGAAAATATATGCCATTTGGTCTAATTCGATTAATTCCTCAGTCAGATCTATTCTGCAGAAACAGCTATAGTGTTGGTTCACTAATAAAGTTTCCTATTTTCTTTCATTGTCTCTAGGGAGATTATCTCGTGGTCCTGCTTTCTTACTCACAATTATACTAGTCCTGTTTCCTTCTAAAATATTTCTGTTGCAAATATGGCAACTGTTCATATAAAAAAAATATTAGCATGATATCTATCACATTATGTTTTGATAGCAAGAAAACACCCAGTCAGTTTGCCATGAACCATTGAACCTTTTCTGATTACTTATACCCAGAAAAGTTGATTTCATCTAAGTTACAAAATAAATCATTCTTACCTTTTATTTATGTACAGTCCTATTACAGTCCTATAAAATTCCCCGCAGCGCACTACTGCTTACACACGAAGCAAACATATCCGAGTCCATTTGCAAGGACCCAGAGCTGGCTGAGTCTTGGGTTTGACCAAGAACCAAGAGTGCTAGCTGGATCATATACTTGCTGTGAAACCAGAGAAGTAAATGAGTCTGTCAAGTCCTAACTAGCATTTTATGACAAATTTAATTTGGCAAGAATATATAGTTCAGTATTTTGTTAAACTTGCTGAGGCTTGTATATTCTGTATATATATCTTGACCAACTGATATATTTTTGTAGTATCCTGCATTCAAGAGCTTCTAATGAAAACATACAAAAATTAAATCAAACTTTGTTTCACCGTGCAATTTTTAGAAGCCAGTACTTAAAAATGATTATGTCAAGAAAAATAAAAACTATAATCTGTGATGGCTCTACTCTTACACTGGCTGTCAGCAGTGCAACTCTTCAAACCATTAGTTTCTGCAATTGAAGGTAGAATCAATTAACTGAATTTAAGCTATTCATCTAGCTTTAAGCCTAGATCATAGATGTAGGGTAAAATTTTACTCTTTTCAGACTTCTATAAACATTGTTCCACTGGCATCAGAAAACACAAAAGCTGATCTGAAAGTTTTCCACAACCTGTGTAGTGGCTCCCACCTCCCCCAGAATGAAGGCCCATCTTTCCAGGAAGAAGGTCAGTGGTGAGTATGAAAGCTTGGTTTGACTTCCCTCACTGAAAGAAGAACCATGGCACTGATGAAAAGCTGCCCAGTGTTACAGGTCAATCATTCTGTAATATTGCCATAAAATCATTCTCTAATACTGCCATTCTCTAAGATGATAGATAAAAGAGAATTTTCAAGAAAGCTTCAAGTGACAAGAAAGGAATATCCGCAATATTCTTCAAAAATACCTTCCTCCCATCCAGCTGGATGGAAGTTGCCAATGAAGACAGGGACCCTACCACAGCCTGCAGGAGATTTCACAACCTGAACCTTCACAGAGATGTCTCCTCCTTGCCCCCCCTCTGCTGCCTACTCTGGAAGCTCTCCAAACTATTGCTTCTATTTCTATTTCTATCCTGCTTGCTTTGTATTAAGCCCCACAAAATAACATGTAAGCAATTTACACTGTAAATTATTTTTTGTATAAGGGGGAAATGGCCTGCAGGCATACCTGTGACTATGAAGGATAAGGTTGGAATTGGAGGCTTTTTTTTTTTTTTTTTTTGCAGTAGGCTGTTTGACTGGCTTTGAACAGGTTTCCTTTCTAATCAGCCCACGAACCAGTGCCCATGTGACAACCCAAGCACATCCAGTCATTGACAACTTGCTTTACTGATAAAATAACCAAGCTATAATATAACTTAGATCAGCTTTCGCCTAGACTAGGTTGCTTTCCACAGCTTGCCCTGGGATTGTCCAAACGCTTCATGAAATATACTAACTAAATAATTCTGGAGCATGTGTGAAGTGATAATGAATCTCCCTAAGCCAGAGTATCCAAGCCTGTCATTGTCACAGATCTCTGATTTAAAGATGGAAAAATGCATGGATGTAGATGTAGATGATGTAGATGTAGATGTAGACACAGATGGCAGAGTACTGAAAACTAAGCCAGTGAGGATTAGTTCTTCCACCCATAGGCCCATCTGACATTTCTGGTCAACTATCAGCCCCTCTATCTTTCTACTTTCCCAAATCCCCTTAAAATAAGATTTATGGATATATGTATTAGCATCTACTTAATTAATCTCTGAATGTATAATTAAAAAGCTTTGACATGAAGGGATGGAGATTTTTTTCTTGACTCCTACATGTATGGCAGATTTCTAACCCATCTCTTGAGTTGTGTAAAGTGGAAAAGGTCTACTCCTAGGTAATTCGCAGCTTGATCCTGAATAGCTGAATCACGAGAAACAAATTCAACCTATAAGCACTCTATATTTTGGATATTTTGTAGGAAATACCAACTTTATAATACAGATAGAAGCCTGTCTGCCATTGTCATCCTGTGTCTGTCAACATGATTGTTAGTTTCTGCCTGAAGATAAACCTATCTTTTTAAAGGCAGTTACTCGAAAAACAGCTTCCAAAACATACAAAACATACCAAAACATTGTGGTAATATAAACCCTGTTCATTAAAAAAATAAAAAAATAATTGGAGTGGCCATGGTCTTACATGTTGACAACATATTTCAATAGAATCTCATCAATGTTCAAAATAATAACATAATCAAATTCTTGTTAATCTCAAACTAGTGAAGTATTATTTTAATCTGATTAGTTCTCTTAGTGACAAGAAGTGACTTCAGCTACCTGAAAATCTGCAAGGTTTGGGTCACCAGAGGCAATATTCTACCTACAGACGTTCAATGTTGTGTTTTACAGCCTGAAGCAAACACCATTATGCGTGAAAGCACAAACACCATAGTCAGTTCTCACTTAAGAACATTGTCAAACTTCTGCATAATCTTTCTAGTGACAAGCCAGATAATTTTATCTCTGAAATTCTGCATGAGATACACACATTCTTGTTGTTACATGGCAACTTAAAATCAACAAGCAATCCTTTCTGAAATAAATCCTTAGAACTATTTCTGAAAAAGAACAACAGTGGAAGAGAGCTATATTTTAAAACTCCAGCACTTGCAAATAGCTATTGCAGTCTGTAATGTTGTAACATGTTTTTAAAACAGCTATTTTAGGACATGCACATTTAATGATCAGTCTCTTGGTCTTAGAAAGATACTGACTAAATAGACATCATCCTGTAGACTACTTTATAGGTTATGTGGATTGTAAAACAAGTTATACAAGAGACCATGGAACTACAGAACCTCAAAGGAGTCACTGCTTTTTTCTGGTAAGGAGAAAAGTTTCTTTCACTTGTAAGACACTCCCTTTGCCTTTTTGTAATGTCTAAAACATAATTAGTAGACTGTTTTGAGTCTAGACATTTCTAAATTTAAAGAACTAATAAAAAATTACTTACCCAATTTTCCTCTAGACTAAAAATGAAAATGTACCACTCTGTCCCTGATTTTTATAACCTTCTGCACTCCTTCACTCCTAGCTGGTGTATGGATCCCCTTTCTCCCCAGATCACATGAAAGTGTTCTATTAATGTGAATTGGCTTATGTTTGAGAACACTATGCTGGATAGCTATGAAGTGTAAGGAATCTGACCCAGGGAGCTGTAGGGCTATGACACATCAGTTCTTCACAGGAATTCTCAGTTGCTGGATGAGAATAACATGAGATAGGTCCTGCACGCTGGGTGCAGACTGCTGTCGTTGTTAGTGTACTGTTTGCTTAAGGCAGTAGGACAAGTTCCACGATACAGCAATGTAACTGGAAATTTATTCTCTGGCTTTTCACTCCAGGACTATAACTACTAAGTATCAGGCTGTCTCTCTCACCTGACTAACTTGGTAAGCTAAGTCTGGGAAAATGAATCAGCTTAGCACATGACAAACATATATAACTACAGCATGCCTAAAAGTGATAGCTGCCTTAAGAAAACCATTGCAAGTCAGCACTGCTCCGCATATTTCATGAGCAATGCTTTGCTGGAGTTCAGAATAAACATTCAAAGTCTGGGAATGCTAGTAGATTACCTGGCAGGAGGGAGAGAAGGAAAAAGCAGAAGTCTCCTGCCTCCGTTCCATTCTTCATCCCTTTGCCTGTGTTCAGTCTTCTCTTTTCCACACAGTCAGAAAAGAGGGAAAGTAGCTCATCTTTTCTCACGATGGATAAAGTAGATCTTTCAGCCCACTTCTTTGAATGTAGTGGCTGAAGTTACAGCATTACATCTGTGAGCCTTTCAAGAAAAAAACCATGCCACTTCAGTACAGACTTGTCTTAGCTATAAACCACCAAAGCACGTGTCACTGGAATAGGAAATCCACACCAATCCAGAAATGACTTTTAAGTAGAGCATGTTTTCAGTTACACTGTACTTTTGGAAAATCCTCCCTTGGAATACATTATTTTAGAGAGGAAAAAATTATTTCTTTCATAATAGGTTATGAGTTACAGGTCTTTAAACACATGTAATAAAAATATGTTCACATCAGCACAAGATATGAAGAAATGATTGCTGTGATAGGATTAAACCTGTCACAGAAGTGCTTAGGTTTAAGTCAATTGTTTGCATGGTGTTGGCAATGTCTAGTAGGCAATAACTTCTAGAGATTGCTATAAAGAAAAGTGAATTCCTGTGAATTTTCTGGGAATACAGAAATCATTGGCATATTAAAATTTCAGTGTCCAAAAAATTGCCATGTGGTTATGCAAAATATGGGCACAACTCTACAGAGCACGAATTGGTCTTTTTCTTTTGCAAAAATCCAACATTGTTCTGTATTTGCTTTTAACTCCTTTGTTCCTTCATTAGAAATATACTGTAAGGACCACCAAGGCAGGAGCTGTCTGGCTATTCTCCACTCTGAGACATCATTGATGTATGTATATTTTTTCTGCCCTTTCTTGCAAAGTTTTCTTTTTATTTTCCTAAATTAAATTGCTGTTTGATTGTAGGGAAAAAGTAGAAGGTTTTGAGCATTTCAGTCTCTGCCAGCATGACTTCCACATGTTGTCGTAGCAACCTTGTGTCACTTAATGAAATTTTCCAAGTCATTAAAAAGAAAGAGTTCCTGGTGCCAATGGAGGTTTGATCCTGCCAGGGTTTTTTCCCTGTTATCCCACCAGACTGGGCCCCGGGTTTTTTTCAGAGTTCTTTCATATTCCTCTGAAAATACTTTCTTAGACTGGCACAATGTATACTGTGATTTGATGGCCTGTAACCTAATCCACTTTGCTGAAAGAATATCTGGTGCCAGATTTTTACCTCCCATGGGATTATCTGTAAATATGGAAATAAAAGCTTCTGCAAGAACCAAGTATATGAACTTACACTTCTACATTGCTATAACAATTTTTTTAAGCTAGCCACAGTCATTAAAAGAAATTCCCCTCATCTGTGTTTGCTTGCAGAGCTGGCAGCTGAATGGCAAGTGTCTCAGACTTTTTGTTTCTGATGTTTTCAGTTAATCTAAGCCCCACTTCAGATTACCAGGATTATCTTTATGGCAGGAACAGCCATCACTGGGCAACAGGTCCTGTGTTGTCATGTTCTTAGAAAACTAATTTCTTGCTTTATTCCTTCATCCCAAATAGTAGCATTTATTTCAGGGTATTCAAGGGAAATGCAAAAAGCTTATGCTTTAAAATCATATGCAGCACTCCTGGGCAGTGACTAAACTGTCTCATTTAAAAAGATGGCTTTTTCCATTAAGGCCTAGGAACATCTGCTAGCAGATTGGGGATCTTCACACCAGGAGACCAGTCTCCTAGAACTGGACAAGTTATTGGATTTGATACTAAATCGAATGGTGGTAGATCCACAGTTTATTGGCTCTAGATGAGAGCACCTGCAGGCTGGGCAGCTTGTGAGCTATCCGAGATGCACAGTCAACACCACCGGTAATTAATTTCTCAGCGCCGTAAAAAATCCCCATTATTTCTCTGTATTTGATCACAATGGAGACTGCCTATTGCTTGCTGAATACAGTATCCATTTGAGCTGCTGCGTATCATGGTATATACAAAGTATGCAGCATTAAGAATTAGAATTCAGTTGGAGATCCTCTGCTAGATGCCAGAAACTTTATGTGCATTTCTGCACTTTGAGAGGAGGAAAAAGAGGGAACGGTGAAGTCTGCACACAGTGAATCTCTGCTAATAAATTTGAAATATTTAAAGATTCCTCTATGTGAGTCTTCTCATTTCAATGAGAATAAGGTTTTGCATAAATGCATTTATGAGAATTGAATGAACATCAGATTAAAAAATAGTCTTGGTGAGTAAAAACAATTTGAGTATCTCACAATCAACTGAACGTGGACCATTTTCTTAATTTACTGTTTTCACTGTTGACAATAACAACTGGCATAAATGCAGAATAGTCAGGAAAGTAGAGATCTGATCATCTGGACAAGCAGAACTCTCAAAATAAAAATGCAGGTGAATGTCTGACAATATTGCAAGATGTTCAGTTCATATTAAGCATAGTCAGATGATATTAAAAAATTGTAACTCCAATATACTCACATTTGTTAAGCCTATATTTGCATCCTGACATCTGGACTCACTGGGAGGAGAAAGTTCACGTACATTAAGGGCATATATGGTAGTTTCTTAATAA
Organism: Burhinus oedicnemus; assembly: GCA_008921705.1. Classification (NCBI taxonomy): domain Eukaryota; kingdom Metazoa; phylum Chordata; class Aves; order Charadriiformes; family Burhinidae; genus Burhinus; species Burhinus oedicnemus. The sequence goes on from VFFE01009051.1 coordinate 324,716, forward strand.
TATTCCCCTATATTTCCCCTGTTTCTGAAGCCATGTGTCGTGAGTCAGCTTAAAAAAGGCAATGGCATTATTTTGGAAGGGGAGGTCTGGGACATGAGAGGTCATATGCATGTGTTGTAAATTAATTTTCTGATAAATAATGTAATTCTTGAACAGAGTTAGTGGCATAAGAGGAAGAATCTGCTGGTTGCATGGTGCTGCTTCTGGCTTCCAGCTGTTAAGCTATGCTTGAAAATCAGTCTGCTCATGTTTTCCTAAGAAAATACTTGTCAGTGGGATGCCATATCACTGTGAATGGGAGGGCAACACTGCTGTGAATTTTCGTGAATAATGCACAATATGCCCTTGCTATAGCTGAGACTGGCAAGAGTTCCTCACAATCTTTCCTATAGCCTGAAACACTGTCTTTAGCCCTCATTCTTCTGCTGTTCTATGCCTTTCACTGTCAGTATCAGGAGCCTGCTGCCCACAATACTGCTACAGCACGGGTCAAAAATCATTCACTTGATAAGATAGTTTATGGACAACTGTTACAGCAAGAGCTGGAAATACAGGATCTAGCTACTGCATGATTTAGGCACTTCTTCCCACTGAAATCAACAGGAGTCAAGAACCTAGACATCTTTGTAGATCTAAGGCAGGCCTGCAGAATGTATGTGCCTACCGACATGCGAGATGATCAGTGCGGGCACAGTGGCTCTGTGTCCCCCTTCAGTCATGAGACAGCACACTGAGGGTTGTGCTGGATGACACTTCCACCCCTAAAATTCTGTCCTGCAAAAAGATGCAGTTATACCTTTGCCCTGGGTGCTCCCAGATTCAGTTTCTCCAGATGACCCAAGATGATGATCACACCTGAAACTGCCAGTCTGTTCTCTGCAACAAGAAGAGGGAATAGCAATTAGGAGTCCCAACAGCATCCACCTTCTGCCTCACCCATAGTTGCATGGTACGTGCTGTGACAGACTGGCCCACACGAAGAGCAGCAGTAGGCTTTTCATCTCATTCCTACCAGTTCCAAGTGACATGTGTAGCTTCAGTGAAAGAGGCTTTTGTGATGTAACTCAAAACTGAATTCAGATTAAACTCCATTAATCTATGTGGAGTGGTCTTATTTCATGTGTAAATACAAGCTACTGTAGGAATGTGACAGTAATTGTTGAAATCTTTTATAGTGCACAACATTGTTGTTAAAAGTGAATTTATATGCTGTATGGTATTTGGTGTACTATTGTGCTTTTTAGTGTTTGATTTTTGGTTAATGTGGCTTGCCTCTTTGAGAACACTTTTTGCTACTGTATTGCGTATTTGAGACAAAGAGCAGTCTGTGGGAAATTTTGCTCTTGTAGCCAATGAGTAAAAGCCCTGCTTGTCTAAGCACCAAGAAAGGTCAAACCCAGATTTCGAGAAAGCAAGCATCATCTTCAGAAATGCAAGATTAGTGTTTGTTTGAGACTGGATACAACAGGATTTCCCCAGCAAGGTATTGAACCTTTCACCTCATATTGAACCTGTTACTACTTTGCTTCCTACCCAGCTCAGCATTTTGCATTTTGTACTGCATTACAAAGTCTTTGGAATAGGGACTATTTCTTACTGTGTGTTTGTGTACTGCATTGCACAATGGGCCCCAGTCTTGTTTGGACCCTCTCTTGAGACTTTCTGTGTTAGGGTCCAAAAGCATATTACTCATAACAAATTTGCAACGCAAATTTGACAGCACTCTGCTAGTCACACAAAGTATAAGAATAGAAAATTGTTCAAGAGTCCAAACTATAATTCAGTCATTGTGTACTGAAAAAAATGAAATATTTTAAACATGTATTTTGAAAGATAGCTTATGCATAGCTGCAGTCTGTAGTCCAGCAGAAGTACTGATTTGCGGAAGACAAGGAAGATCCATGACTGCATATCCAATCAGTCTGATCTATGAAGATGCTTTGGAACACCTGCTAAAAAACCTCTAAAAACCCACCACAATAATTAGAGCAACACAATAGTATTAATCACATAATGAAGTACTAAGTATTATGTATTTATATTTTGCAGGATTAATTTAATTTTGAAAATCAAGCAGAGAAAGCTAAAAATAAATTCCTAGATTCCCTGCAATGAGAAGGTATGATTTTTAAAAAGTCAGTAGGAAAGTTCCTAGAAATCAACTTTCAATTTACTATATTGTTATTCTAATGATTTATTATAATAAAACCCTTATATTGATAATTTGGAATTATATTAAATGGCATCTGTTGTTTTTGAAACAACGTATTTGGTTAAAATCATCCTTTAGGATAGCTTTGTTGGAGTCAATGGATTCACACAAGGGATTAATTTTGATGGGCAATATCTTTGCATGGATCAGAGCCTGTGCAAACTTATAAAAAGTTTTGTATTAATTGTACCAACCTGCAGTAAGCTGTGCATTTAGATTTTGCCTCAAGTTTCACAAGTGTGTTAAGTTTTCAGGACAACCCAACACGCCTCTGGATTAATGCTCAACTGAATTATGAATGTGTAAGAAAACATGGAGTTGACTGACATGCACTATGAAGAAAAGAAGATTGCATTTTGGAACTTCAGGGGGATGGAAATCCCTGCTATTGCATGTGTTCCTTTAAAAAATCTAGGATTCGTCAGTGCAGGTAACAATAACTTTTTGTTGTTACTGATCTGCCTTCTTAATAAAATGACTGATTTTCTGTTAAAATTATAGAATAATTCATCACAATGCCTTTTCTGTAATAAAGTGTATTTCATCTTGTATCAATAATATGAAAGATTCCCAAATTTGAAAATCTCCTATAATGCCAGTGTTCACTATACCCAGTATGCCTTCTTCTTCTAACTTGTTACATAAATAAAAATTAACAGTGAAAGAAGAGTCAGTTGGAAGATGTAGTCGTGCAATTGTGAATCCTGTGAAAGAGAACTTGCTTTGGAACCAATACAAAATCAGACTTAAATTATCCGAATGATGATGAAGCTACATTTTTTTGTCTTTCTGGCTGCTTTACCAGACAATTTCCAGCCTACTGAAGCCCTCAAGAAGTTCCTGTGGAAGCGTGAAGGTTCAGATCTCTTGCCTCCTGTTTTGCAATTTACTGAAATTGTAAAAATTTCTAGACAGTCCTGTCACTATGTTTGAACATGACATAGTACGCTGAAGCAGAGAGCATACCCATTACTGCAACATTACAAACTCCACGATTAAGGGGCATTACGTGCTGTAACCAGGAAAGCAGGAATTAAACCTTTAGCATATATGGCTGTTTTAAATTTCTTACAGATTATAGCAATATAATATTATTACATATTCTTTTAATTCTCTTTTCACCAGAATCTTGTGCAAACTCTGTACTCACAACTGAGTCAAATTGTTAATGATTGTTTTATCTGATTGGTGTGATAACACAGAGCAAAAGCCTACTTCAGGAACTTTTAAAGTAGGATCATCAGGATGTCAGAAATAATAATTCAGCACACTTCCTAAACTACTGATATTTACAGAACAGTTGTAATACTTATGATGATCTACAAGAAATTAAGGGCAATGAAGGACATTACTCGGCCCACTGCTCCAGAGTAGAAGCCAGATCCTCCATTACACTAAACTCAACGCTAATGACGCTGGCACTGGGAGAGGAACGGAAAGAGCGGAGAAGCTATCTATTAAAGGAATTGTTTTAGTCTGTAATATAAAATTCTCATAATGAAATGACAATTTGAATGTTGCTGAACTTTCCAGACTTGTAATGTTTGGCTGCGGATAATTTAAAATACTGAAGATACATTTCTTCCTGGTTAATTAATAATACATATTCTTATATTAGCTCAGCTTTAACTTTGTTGTTTTTTGTATAAACAATGCTACCAGTCATAATTAACTAATTTAGGAGTCTATTCCACTTCAAAGCATGCATTTGTTACTTTATTTGCCAGAGCACAGATCCCTGCTTAAGTGAATAATCTATGCATTTACATGGAAACATATGTATTAGAGATGCTCAGTCAAGTATATCATCCCTTTGTCTCTAAGTTTCACCTTGTCTCCTTCTCAGATGTTAGAGCTTAAAAGTACATGAAAGATTCATTACCCTCAGGTTCATCATTACATTTCCACTCCTTAATAAAGGGGAAAGTCCTAGGAAAGGGCAAAGTCCTTTTCTGCTCAACTTTCCGAACGCAGACAAAAGCGGAAAACTTGCTTAATCCACGAGGTAAAAAAGTCACGCCTCGGACGCGCGTGAGCGGCCCTTTCAGGGATTTATTCGAAACGACTTCGGCGCCATTTATTCTGGAACGAGCCAAGGACAACTACCTGACAGGCCCGACGCCGCCCGGGGAGCTGCGAGCGGCGGCCGGCCCGGCTGCCGCATTCCCGCCGCGTTACGAGGCCGCCGTTCCCTCAGAGAGGAGGGTGTCCCGCCATTCCCTCAGAAAGGAGGGTGTCCCGCCGTTCCCTCAGAGAGGAGGGTGTCCCGCCGTTCCCTCAGAAAGGAGGGTGTCCCGCCGTTCCCTCAGAAAGGAGGGTGTCCCGCCGTTCCCTCAGAAAACCCGGGGCTGGGGGGCGCCGCTCCCTCAGCGAGGAGGGCTAACCCCCACACCGTCTCCCACCGGCAGACGCCCTGAGGGAGCGCCGGCGGCGCCGTCCGCCCGAGCAGCAGCAGCCGCCGCACAGCGAGCAGCTCCCGGCCTCCCGCCCGCTCATGCACCGCGGGCCGCCCTCGTCTCGCACCGCGGCAGCGACCTCCCCAGGCGGCGGCGGTGCCCGCTCCGGAGCGAGCTGTGGCGGCCCTGGCCCCGCCCCACCCCGCTCCGCCTCGCTCCGCCCCGTCCCCGCGGGTTTGGCCCTTGCGGGCCGCCGTCGCCACCGGTAACGGTGTCTCCCCGGCCTTGGCGCCTTTCGCGGGGCCGGGCTGCCCGGGCGGCGGCCTCCCGGGGCGGCGGCCTCCCGCGCCTCTTCCGCGGCGGCTGGCGAAGGCCCGGGGTGCCGACTAGCGATGTCGGAGGCGAATGGAAGCGATGAATTCTCCTCCTCCTCCACGCAGAGCTCGGGCGCGGAGCGCAGCCGCCTCTCGCTGCCATCCACCTCGCGTAACGGCGCCCTGCCTCAGCACAAGCAACAACGGCTGTCGAGCCGCCCGCCGGCCTCCGAGGAGGAGGGAGAGGAACCGGAGGCGGCGGGGGAGAAACCCAGGCGGCTGGAGAGCGCCGAGGGCGCCGGCGATGAGCGGAGCAGGAGGATGATCCGGAACCAGTACCGGGAGCTCATCTGCAGCGTGCAGCGTAAGCCCGGGGTGCGGCTCCCCTCAGGGGCGGCCCTGCCCGCCGTGCGGGTCCCCGGCCCCGGGGCGGGCGCGGCTCTCCTGCGGCGGGGATGTCTCTTTGTCCCGGGGAAATGGGGGCTGCGAGTGGGTGCCGGGGCAGTCCTTCAGGTGCCGTGCTTTGTCACCTGTTCTTAGTGTTTGAGGAAGTCTTCGTGCTTTCGTGGGAACTCCGAGTTCCTTGGCCTGCTCAAATTTTGGGCCGGTAGGTAGATGGAGATTTGCCTCCCTGGAAGCATTTGCATGCCTAAGGATAGCAGTGTTATGAGTGCCTGCAGGAAAGATGAGGAGGGACTCTGTGTGAGGGAGTGGAGCGATAGGACGAAGGGTAACGGTTTTAAACTGAAAAACGGTAGATTTAGATTAGGTATTAGGAAGAAATTCTTTGCTGTGAGGTTGGTGAGACACTGGCCCAGGTTGCCTAGAGAAGCTGTGGCTGCCCCATCCCTGGAGGTGTCCAAGGCCAGGTTGGACGGGGCTTGGAGCAACCTGGTGTGGTGGGAGGTGTCCCTGCCCATGGCAGGGTGGTTGGAACTGGATGGTCTTTAAGGTCCCTTCCAACCCAAACCATTCTATGATTTACCTGCACTTAATGTGTGTGACTGCATTGATGCACAACTATCAGCTTTAGACCTGGAGATACACTGAAAGACTTTAATTTTTCGTTCATGGTGTTTGAGCTTTAATTTGAAAATACAGGTACCGGTACCTGCCTGGATCAGAAAGTTATTCTTAGGCTTTTCAGAAACTGCTATGGGATTTTTTTAGCATCTCTCTAGATAGGTGTGTCAGTACTTCTCCCATCTATGTTTGGAATGTGCTGTTTTTCTCATGAAAGCCTAACAATGGTTGGTGGAGTAAGCACTGCCAAATTCAGCAACATGTGGTGTTGGTTGTTTTCTGCATCCTTGCTAAATTTGTAGGGTTGTTGTACAAGGGAATACAACGCAGTTTATGGGTGATCCAGTCTGTGATTATGCAGAAAAGCAACAGTGGTATGTCAGTGCACTGAGTATGCTGTATGTCCTTAAAAGTGGTGCTGTGAGGAGCTGTTCAGAATTGAATACCTGAGAGCCTTGTTAAATCATATGTATGCTGCTACACATAAGTCACTGTGTTTGACATGGTGATCTTCAGAAATCACCAAGCATGCATTTTTGGGGGTTTGTTTTTTCTTTCATGAAAGTCCTTAATAACTCACAGGTAAGATGAACAAAATACAGAAAACTATGGTATCTGGTAGCTTCTTTGACACAGATAGAGATATTTTACTGGAACCAAGAGGAATCTGGGATCTGCTAACATAAATTCAACCATATAAATCTTACTCCATTGAAGTAAATGGAAAATTACTACTTCAAACTGAGTTAATGCATAAACATTAATAAAAATGGAGCCTACATAATCTTTCAATTAATGCAGTATAACTATATTCTGTATTTTTGAGTATATGATGAGCTGTGAATCAGCCAGTTTTGATTTAAGGTGTAAGTATGTATTTCTCGATGCTTTTATATTTAAGTAATTTAGGATTTCATTTGTGTCCCTTCCCCCCAGAAAATCGTGAGGATATGCTGAGTTCAAAAAGCAACAGACTGACAGAAGCTTTGGAAGAGGCCAATAAACTGTTTAGTGGAGGTAAAACAAATTCTGTGGTCCTTACGAGAGGTGTTTGCTTGACAGTTGGCCAAGTGTGAGGCAGTGGTGCCTTACAAACAGAAAAGAGAATGACGTTGAGGTCCAAGTACTTTATCAGAATTTAATTAAAGTATAACTTGAAATAGATATCTTTAGTTGAAGAGGAATTGTTTGAATAAATTGATAGGGTAAAATAAATATTACTTTAGTGTTTATTTGCACTTAGAAATACTACTTGCTTTATCTTGACTCTAGAACAATATATGTAAGTAGTACATATAAAAGATATCAATGTAGAGGGATTTATTTCACTTGGAGAGATGTCAACGAAAAATGCATTTTATTCTTTAAGATAGTATGTTATTTTTCCATGCCTGCCTTTGTCAGTGTCATCCTCTGCTTTTGTCTCTCTCTTTTTTAAAAATGCAAATATTATAAGGATTATGTAAGTAATTGTGTTAGAAGTCATTGCAATAAAATGATTTACAAAGCTCTACACACAGGAAAGTCTGCATGCTAAATTTTATTATTATTTTTGACAATTTCATATTATTAACATGAAGTCTTTCCTGTAACAGTTTCCTGTGCACGAGAGGCTGCGCTGGATGCCCAGTTTCTTGTCTTAGCATCAAATTTAGGAAAGGAGAAGGCCAATGAGTTACACTCTGAGATGACAGCATTTGATTCACTAACATTTGCAGAAGACTTGGTAAGTTCCAGACTGAATTTGCATACAATTTTGCTAAAGGTTTGCCCTATTTGTTACCGAATCATAAAATAAAAGCCTCAGATTGTCAGACAGTACATGACAGTACTGATGGAATTTAACACTCTTTCTATGAATTTCTTTGATTAACTTTCTGGTTAGTGTTGTTAGTTGTTTTAAACTATGTATTAAGCATTTCCCATATGCCTAGGGGGAAATCTAACTTAAAATGCAGACATCCCCCTCCATTGTTGAATTGCTGCTACTTTATCACAGTTCAGTCAGTTCATGCTCTTAAGGTAGTCTTCTACACTTTTTTTCATACCCGTTGTTTTGTAGTTTCCCAGTAGCTAAGTAGTTTCTTTATCCTGTCCGCTGCTTTATATGTTTTTTTGGATGGAGTTCTCAAGGCCCTGTGTCACTGACATGAAATGGGATTTTGGATTACTTGCATGCTTTTAGACTAGACATGTTTGTCTCTTTGTACTGTGACTGGGTGGAAGAGTTGGTTCAGAATAGCTTTGAAGCAGACTGCCTCCCCCCCAATTTTCTCTGGTGTTACAATAGATTAAAAAGGAGTCTGAGTCTTTGGTCTAGAGCTCTGAAATATAAAAACCCATCAAGTTCAATTATTTTATTGACGTTCCTGTGGAAGTCTGGATTGATGGATGCAAGGTTGGGTTTTATGGGTTTTATGATATTTGAGGAGCTAGGCTTCCTGGAAGTGTGTGGTGTTCAGAAACTGTGAGATATCTTAGCTTTATAGTGCAATTTAAGTAAAGCTTTGCTACTTCATACATCATTGAAATTCTATTGGAATTTAGGCAGGTTTATTTACCTAGAACTCTTTTGTTCATTGCTTGCTGGTGCTTCCTGGACACAGCAAGTCTATATGTGAGTGTTTTTCGGTTTTCACGTATCTTCAGAACATTCAAGGTTCTTATGCAGTGATATGAAATATTAATCTAGCAGGACAAACACCATAATACAGTATTTCACCATTAATGTATCTACTGATCTTTCTCTAAGTGAATTTTCATTCTAGCTTCCTTTCTTTTGTAGCTAACCTTCATGGGTATAAATCGCATAGAAGTAGAAGAAAATGATAGTGATTCTGAGAGCGTTTCAGGTGGCTATTTACCTAGTAATGCCTGGTATAAACTGGGAGAAGAAACAGAAAAGTACTTCCGAAGAGCACCTTCTTTTCACTATATGTAAGTTTATTTAAGGAAATAGTATATATTGCAGCACAAGCTAACGGCCTTAATAGATTCTTATCTTTAATGCCCTGGGCTTGAGTAGAGTTTAATCTTGGGTCACAGAGTGTCAACAAGAACTTCTGTGTGGTCTCTGTTCTTATGGTACAGTGAACTCCTTGTCTCCAAAACATTTAATAGTATTTATCTCTGTGATTTTGATTTGGCTTGGCTACCAAACAACATCATTTTTATCTAGTAGAGATAGCAAGGTATTCTTGATTTACCTGTTTCAGACCAAAACTGGTCAGTCTGTCAGGGTCTATATCTTTTACCTGATGATTGTATTGTCATAAAGAGACCAACAGTTCTTCTTGTACATCTGTGTTAATGGGTTGTCTTTTAGAATCTTGCTTTCTGGCTCTACCTTTAGAAGAAATCGCCTGATTATTGGCAAGTAGTCTTATGTAGAATCAGCGTCATCTCTCCTTATGCGTAGGCAACTCATTTAATAGGAGTTTTTTTAGCTATTGTCAAATGACCCATAGTCACCTAGCTTATAGACAACGCTCCAATTTAAATCTCTCGTAAAGCCAGCCTACAACAGCAGGATCTAGTTCAATTAAATTATCAACAGTAGAGCTGATAGAATATTATTCAGTTGTGTATGCATTTACACTGGTTCCATCCCCAAAAAGTATCACTATAATTTTAAGAAAGTTGCTGAATAGAACAATTTGATCATACAGTATCTGATATTTAATGCTGGATAGCTAATTGAGATATTTCAAACATATTTGCACTTTCAAGCTGTAAGCTCTGAACGATAAGTATATTTTCCAGTCATTTTTATAATCTTAAGACAAAACTGACTCTTGCAAGAAAGACTTCTTTTCTTATTAGTTACATTTTGACATCTTAAGTAATAATGGCCTTTGTCCGATGGAGGATGTGTGAATATTAGCAAAATGTTAATTTTAAATAATAAAGTGTAGTCCTCAGTTTAGGAAAAGAACTACTTATTTCTGACTCCATCTATTCTTATCTGAGGCCTGAGGGGTTTTTTTTTCCATGGTCAGTCCATGACTTCTGAAATGGAGCAGTTGCAACTCACCCAAGATAGGGAAAAGTATGTGCTGCAGAATTTTTGGGTACCTGCTGAACTAACTTGAATTGAGTCTCAATTCACACTCTCTCCTTTAGGCATCTAACTTGGTGGAGATTCAAGGCAACCAAAGTTAGGAGCCTAAGTTCCTTATATAGTCAATGGAGAGAGGTAAGCACTTCAAGAAAGTGCCTAAATCTAGCACATATGTTACACTCACATTGTTAAATGAGAAACTTTGAATCTCTTCCTAGTGTACTGAATGTTCTATTGGTTGACTATATTTTAACAATTTGTGGCTTTTTTTTTTTAAAAAAAAAAAAAGCTTACTGCAAACCTGAAGTTACAGAAGCTAAACAATAGGTGAAAAATAGATAAATATTGTATGGAGAGTTTTCAGGCAAAAAAGTTTGTAATAAATTCAAATGGAGATATTGGAGGATATGAACCATATACTCCGTTTCACTTCTTAACTAGTTTTAAGAAAAGTAGATTTAAAGTTTTCAGTTTAAAAAAAAAGGTTGGAATAATTGCATCAAATTTTATGCATTTGTTGATAATTCTTGTATGAAGTTGTATCAGGGTTCAATCCCAGCCAGCAGCCAGGACCACGCAGCTGGGTCACTCGTGCAGTTCTCTCCCTTCCCCCAGAAGGGCAGGGAGAAGAGAGAGAAAAGGAGGGGAAAGGGAAAGGGAAAGGGAAAGGGAAAAAACTGCGTGGGTTGAGGTAAAGACAGTTTAATAGAACAATAACAGAAAAGGAAAAATGACAATAATAATAATGATAAAAGAATATACAAAACACAAGTCACTCTCACCACCCAGTAAACTGGTGAACTGGCACCGTCCTGAGGAGTCATCATGAGCACCCCCCAACCCCCAGCTAGCCCCATTTATATACTGAGCATGATGTCTCTGATACGGAATATTCCATTGGCCATTCCATCGTTCTGTCTGTGCTCCCTCTCAGTTTCTATGGGAAGCTGAAAAAAGTCCTTGAGAAATATAAACATCACCTGGCAACAACTAAAGCAATATGCATTATTGATATTCCGTGCATACCAAATCTGAAACACAGCAACCACAAGAGAAAAAAAAAATTAACTCTATCCCAGCTGAAACTAGGACAGGCTGCCAACATATATCGGGGATGGCTGTTTACAGAATTCTCTAAATGTGATAAGGCTTTATTTTTAGATATCAGTCATTACTTTGCACTTTTATCAGGAGATCAGCTGCTCAATATATAGATTTCTTTGCATACAGTGTAAAACATATTTCCATATATATGTTCTTTTTATTTTGGTTAGGTTGGGATCTTTCAAGTCTGATCCTCCTGTACCAAGACAACGGATTGAGAGGCAGAAGAAAGCTACAGGAGGAGAAGAAAAACGGGCGATGCCTGCTCAGGTTTGTGAAGTGTTATCTTCATTAATGATTTGTTATGGCATAGTTATTACAAGTGAATTTTAAATCTTTCTGTTCGTATTGTTTGGGGTTTTGTAGTTATGAACTGTGTAGTACTAAAGAATACAGACTTCATTATTGGGCTTCTTGTTTTGTGTGGACTACAGTATTTCACTGAGTGGAAGGAAATAGGATTTATAGACAGGTATTTTTCTATTTCAGATTAGCTTATTTGCTCTGATGCTCATTGCTTTGAAAGGAAACAAAAAAGAAACTTCTTTACATTAGTGTGTTTTCAACTTTTATTTAAAAAGTGTCTAACAGTGTGTGGCATTTGCACAGAAATGTGGTTAACACCACCAAACTAATTAGCTCACTTAACCACTATTTTCCCTGCTGTTTCCCAATTCTTTCTGTATTACTCTGGCAGAAAGGTGAAAGTCTGAGAATGCTTACAGAGAGGCTTACATTTAAAACTTTGAAAAAATAAACCATGTTGTTACAGGGAACATCTGGCTGATAATGCCAGTACATAGAGGCAAAATGTTGAATCTCTCTTTTTAAATACAGCCTATTCATAATAATCTGAATAGTGATAGAAATTATTCTGATGCAGTTTGTACTTGGAAGAAGAGGAGTTTGAGAGAGTTGCTTCCAGAAGTGAGTGACTGCTCTTTGTGGTTTGCTAAAGTAAACGCTGATGGTAACTCAGTTCCACAGAACTATTGAAAACTAAGAATAGACCTGTAAATAAGCTCAAAACACACAAGCTGTGGCCTTTCAGTTTGATATTGTAAAATGGGAATTAATTCCTAAAGCATTTTGTAAGTTGTCTCGTGTTTGCATAAGTGTGCCTGTAACTCTGCGTTTGGGCCGTAGGCAGAAAAAAATATCTTTTATGTTATGTGTACCTAAAAGGCCGTTTTCATAGTCCAGTCTTACAACAGTGGTTATTTGAGGTGAAACTATGTTTCTTTTTTCCAGTTAAAAAAAATGGAGGAGTCTCATCAGGAAGCTACAGAAAAAGAAGTAGAGAGGATCTTGGGATTACTGCAAACTCATTTTAAAAACGATCGTAAGTATGATTCAATTAAGCTTTTAAAACATTAATTTGAGAAAATGAATACTCTTAATCTTCTACAGTTAAGAGTGGTTAAACTATAGAAACAAAATTAGGTGGAGTTTGCAAGTAGGAATCTATGTTGAAGGCTATATACTATGTATTTTTTATGAACGCTAATCAGGTGCTGTTTGTTTGCAAAGTAAATTTAAATCCTACCCTCTCCCTCTTATTAGAACATGCCTTTTGTAGAAGGCAATCGAATAGTCACTGCCTACGTGTATGTGTGTAGAAAAGATGGGAAGAAAATAACATTCTCTAGAAACTGTTTCTTTTTGCAGGCAACTGGGAATTCAGCATTGTAACTAAATTGACAAACATTCAGTTAGCTTTCAAAAGGAGTACTGACTTTAAGTTTGTATTTACATATATTAGCTCTGTGTATACCACCCGTTTTGTTTGGGTTTTTTTAACGAACCCATTTTTGCATCTCTAGCTGATACACCTATTTCCTTCTTTGATCTTGTGATTGATCCAAACTCTTTTGCACGCACTGTGGAAAACATCTTTCATGTGTCCTTCATTATAAGGGTAAGGCACGATATGTTCTTGAAATCTTATTTTAGATATTGGAATTATCTAGAAATACTAATTTGTTGATTTTATGGCTTTAAGATTGACAGCTTAGGATCTAAATATTAGGAATCCTAACTTGTTTTCTACAAACAGTCTATGATATTTTGGTAATTGAAAAGAAAAGAGAGTTGACCAACTAATTTTTTTTTTTACTAGATTTTTCTATTACAGTCAATTTACCAACAAAACAATAGTGAAACTTTTGCTGTCAATAGACTTTTCAAAAAGGGATTCTAGCTCACAGTACTTTAGATCATAGAGGAGTAGTCACAGAGTATAGAAGAGTTATTGAGGTTGTAGGAAGGTATGTCAGTGCAGTGTTTTATTTTCTCTTTGAATCTGTAGATGCACTTCAAACTATGCTTTGTCTAATGAATGAAATGGATTTGGTAAAATTTACAAATATATTTTGACTAAATTCAGGTTTATAGTGAATACTGATGTGATTATGGAGGGTTAACTAAAGTATATTTAATGAATAATAATGATTTTTAATAATTCAAATATTTTTAATCCAACAGTTACCAACTGTCCTATATTAGCTGCGTTCTTTATAAGTGCTATATTTAAATATTTTTTCCTATTTAGTATGCCAGTTAAGATTCTTTATCAATATATGTACCTGTTTACGATTATGATAACATGAAATCTCACTGCATTATCCTAATTAGATAGTTCTAATTTCTGAAACTTTAAATCCTACTGTCTTTTAGGATGGTTTTGCAAGATTAAAGCTGGATGACGATAAATTGCCAATAATAGGTAAAATCTAGCTTTAAAAAACTATAATTGTTTTTTGTTACAATGTTGAGAAGTAGCTGCATCTTAGGTGTTTACAAAGTTTTAGGTATATTTTTAGCTGCAAGAGTAGAGATTTGGGGGTATGCAGTGAAGGTAATTGAAGGCACAAAGAGATTTATGAATAAGTGAAAGGATTGAGTCTCTTTAAATATCAAAATACGGAAAAAGGCCATTATGCTGATTTATATAAATTAATCCTATTAATAGAAGTAAAAGGTTATTACTTTTTCTTTTAAGTGATATTTTCGCAATAAGTATATGAACATTGTTGTGCTTTGCTGAGAAAAGATACTTTTGTGTGCAAGAAGTCTCCTTTGTCTATCTGAGTTGGGAAGTGCTGCAGCTTCAGAATGGTTGAAAAGGAAATGCAATCCTACGTATGAGGTCTCTGGCTTTTGTTCCCACAGGATGTCAATGGGATTAGGACTTTGGTGGGATTTCATAAAGGATTAAATACTTGGGTCCTTCTAGGACTCTCAGAAATCTCAGTTTCTAAATTTTTAGGAGGTAAGACTAAAGAAATTTCTTTAGAAGCATATGGTACAGGCTATCGATAGAGACTAGCTCAGTGGAGTATGTATAAGTTGATTTGCTTTCTGTGAAGCTTTTGTGTTCCTGGAGGAAATTGACTTCACAACTGTAAAGACTATGAAAATAACATTATTTTGAACAGAACCTTCAAAAGACAGTGAGGGAAAGGAGGATCATCATAATGCTGGAGCACGGAACCAGGTTGTCATATCTCTGAACCATCAAGAATGGAAGGTATAATGATAGCACTTGATACTTCTGATTAATTTTTTTTTTCTTAAGTGTAAGAATGCATCAGAGAGCTGTGCTGTTATGTACTCTGATGAGGATAGATGTTCCAGTATATATTATCACTATATTTAATTTTATGGATTCCAGAACAATCACAAATCTAATGAATGCTTTTAACTGCAAGAAAACTGAGAATTGGGGTAGCGATTTCATCTTTGATCCTTGAAGCCTGGTTGGTTTAAGTGCTTTTTAAGTTGTGCAGTGACTTGGCTTTATTGTTTTATATGAGGACTACATAAGCATGGAGTCTGTTTCTTCCCTTATATACGATACTTGCTTCTAGAGGGGAAGTTCTCCATACAATTTCCTCACTGTTTACTGTTTGTAATAAATCTCCTTTGTCCTTCGCTCAGAATGTGCAGAAGAGACTTAGTAATTTGAAACAGTGCTTTAGTATGAGAAACTTTATCTGGTGGTAACTGCAATTAAATTGAAATAGCTCAGCTCTTGCAATTTACATATTCTTGTAATCTCTAACCAGGAGATCGTAGAAACATATGAAATAACAGAACCCATGATTAGTCCTCCTTATAGAAATGAAGATGAAATGGAGATACCTTAATTCTTCAAGTAAGTTCTTTTAATAAATCAAACTAATTAAGGATACAGTGCATGAGTTCCTTATGCATGTGGAAGAACTGCAGGGAAACTACCTGTCACTTATAAATGTAGAAAAACTATAAGCAGGATAACTGCATAATGTTTGGAACATTTCTATATTCTTGATCTCTTCGTGGAACAAAATGACACCGAGTTTTCTATGCAGTAATTAACTGAAAAAAACCCTTTATTTTTACATTTGGTGGTCAGTTAAGTGATATACTTGAGTTAATTTTTGGAATATACTCGGAATGCAATGCCGTGAAGAATCATAGCTTAGTTTTTGTACTTTATTATTTTTTTAACCTACTGACAGCTTATAAGTTAATAGAGTAGTCTGAAAAAGGACTTTGGGAAGCAGCGAAAGGAAAAGACAGTCTGCTTCCCTCTGAAATCCTTGAAATGATAGGATTGAATTATTTTACTGTCAGAGTTGTTTGGTTAAGTTCCAAATCTAAATGCATATTATCTTATTGTCTTCTCTTTTTTCTTTCTTTCCCCCTAGGTGCCTTAAAGAAAATGTTTTAAAATGTTTCCTTCAGAAAAGATTTTATATGTATATATTGTAAAATTAAATTTATTTTTATTGGAACATCTCGACACTTTATATAAGCTGTCTTGTTTGTACCTGTCACAGGGTTATTACCATATACTTTCTATTTATTATGGCTATGTTTACTACTTTATATAAAGTTTACTGACACTTACAAGCTTTCATAAAATGGAAATGCCATCCCCCTTCTTTCATCCCTTGTCTCTCACCAATAGCAGCCTGCAAGTGGAATTTACACGATTAACCACCTCTGCTGTGATAATCTTATCTAGATGATCTTGGGTGCCGCAGGAGAAATTTGATACTGTCTTTCTGTTCTTAGTCTTCTGGAAATCAAGGTTTGACTTTGGAAATTTGGTCTCAATTATAGATAAATTCCTCTTTCCTTTTCTTTTTTCCTACATGTATTTGGTTTTGTAACTTAGGCAGGACAGCTATCTTAGGCCATGGCAGTATTTTCTTCAGAATAAATAAAAGTCTAGCTCCATCTCCAGAAAATGCTTTTCTGAGGACCACTGTCCCTGGACTTTTTAGGATTTCTTCCTTCCTTCTCTCAGGAGGTGGGGTTTCTGATGGAGCAGCTGAGGTGATCCGCTCTCCTGCTACCGGCGCCGCTCTCGGAGCACGTCTCTAGGGGGTGATAAAACGCGGTCAGGCCATGAGGGTATGAGAAAACACACTTTGATCACCTACAAGACCGCTAAGCGCCATGTGCTCGCCCAAATCCAGCGAGCGGCGGGAGGCCAGCCCGCGGCCCAGCCTGCACCGCTGAGGGCGGCAACCTCCTCCTCCCTCCCCTGCCATCCGCTTCGTCCCGGCGGGGCTGCTGGGCGCCATGCCTGCCGCTGTGGTGGAGTACAAGGGCTGGAAGGAAGGCTACCGGTGCGGCTACTGCGGCTTGGAGCGGGGGAAGGTCTCCGCCGGTAAGCGGGAGGTGGTGGGACGGGAAGGGGGTGCCCGGGCTCCTGTGGCGGGAGCTGGGCTGCCCTCACTAAAGATGGAGGAACTTGCCGGGGTGTGCGGGGAAGCGGCCGCGGCTGCCCGCGTTAAAGATGGCGGGCTCGTCGTTTCCTGTGGGCGCTGCCCGTGCCCTGCCTGTAGCAAAGATGGCGGCGGCGGCTGTTTCCGGGTGTCCCGGGGTGCCGTGTGGGGCGACGGGCAGGGTGCCGTCCTGAGCCGGGCGGCGGAGCAGGGCGAGTGGGTCAGCGGGGGAGATGGCGGAGGCCGGCAGTTCTCCGAGCATCGTCGAGTACTTCGGCGGAGAGGGTGGCTACCGCTGCGGCTACTGCAAGAACGAGAGCGGCAACCTCTCCCATGGTGCGGCCCCGGGGGCAGGGCGGGCTGTGAGGGGAGCGGGGCCGGGCCGCGCCGGTACTGCCGGGGAAGGGGGCGGCCGGACGGGGCTGAGGGAGGCCTGCGGGCGGCGGGTCAAAGCGAGACGGGGTCGGTGTGGGGCCGGAGGCCGCGGGCGCACCGGGAAACCTCTCCAGTCTAAGGGCAACCCCTCAGGAGTAACGGGAAAGCTTTGTAAAGGATGAAATGCTTTAATTATCGCTGTCATAACACGCGCGCCCTGACTAAGGGTGCAGTTAGGATCTCGCCCAAAGCCTTCTCCTGGTCCAGTTTTATTTCTCAGGTGCAGCTGCCCTGCCTGACCCTCCACCTCCATGGCCCGTGGATCAGAGCCCGCCGGCCCGGCGAGGCGCCGTTGTGGTGGGACAGGTTTCCTTAGGCCGGCTCAGTGGGAACCGAGCTGTATTTATATTCTTTTTCGCCTGTGAAGAGGTGACATTCCCTGAGCTCCGCTCAGCTCGGCGGCTGCCTGGGCTGGGAATGGTCGCTGGGAATGGTCTGTGTCAGCTTCAGCAAATCTCGGAAGAGTTCTGCTGGCCCGGTGTTTCCGACTCGGTTTAACAAAATTAAGGAGCAATTGTATGTTATTTTGTTGGTGCACCTCTGGAAAAGATAGCAGGTGGAGAGGTAAACTTTTGAACTTGTACAGTCGGAGTAATATAATTGATTGCATCCCAAGATTTATGCTGGCTTCTGGTTTTTTTTACACTTAATGTGGGTGTTGTAAGTCAGTAGTTGATAAGATTTATGAATATGCCAAATCCTTCAAAGGCATCCATTTGAAAGTCACGATAGCTGCTCAGCCTTACAGTAATAGTTCTGTAGAACTTGTTGTATTTTAGTGTTTTAATGCACAACTGCAGTCTGTCAAGTGTGTTACCGTACTATTTATTTCAGGTATGTGGGCACATTCGATGACAGTTCAAGATTACCAGGATCTCATAGATAGAGGATGGCGAAGGTAAATTTAAAAAGAAAATACAAAGCCATGTTGTCAGTTTAGATTAAATTTATAATCCAGGTTTAAAATTTAGTTCTGTGAAAACAGTTAACTAATTTCTGTAATTGAAATAGAAGTATTTGTCCAATGGTCTGCAACTTTTTATAATGTGATGCTGTTGAACAGGAAAATATTTGGTTATTTTAGAAGGGTAGTGTTTTAGTATAATAGCAAACAGCTGAAGAACTTGCTGCTTAACTTTGGTTACTCTTCATGTAGTATTTTGATATTATTTTAGCAAAAAAGGTTGGTCTGCCACTTATTTTGCAGTATAAGCAACAAAAAATCAATATATATTTTTTATTATTTTTAGAAGTGGAAAGTATGTCTACAAACCTATTATGAATCAAACGTGTTGTCCTCAGTACACAATAAGGTAAGACGCTCAAAATATGCTACTCTAAGTCATTTGACTGCTTCAAATATGTTCAGCCATTTGTGTTTACTGCTTTAAATACAGAATACTTGAAAAGTTTATCTACTTTTAACGATACTTTGAGTACTAAATGCATGCTGTTGGGTTTGTGCACAGGCGCATCAGCGGCTCAATGATGTTTTGCTGTAAGCAGTCTGCTAAGTGTGTACCCTTGCCTTTTGCTTCTGGGTTGCAATCCAAAGGGAGAGTCCTGTGATTGCTCCCTTGCTCGCTGGTTGCCGGTGACCCAGTATGTCTGTATCCCACAAACACTGCTTTAGTAGCCCAAATAAGAGAGGCTGACAGTTGAATGAATAATTCTAGATATGCTTTTCCGGCCTTAGCAGTTAGTATCAATGCTCTATCCATAAGATGGATAAGTGAAGAATTCTAGGAAAGCTTTTTTATGCAGTGCTTGAGGTCACCTTAGCACGTTTTAGTGATTATAGTGATATACACACAAAAATGTGCCATAAAGAGTGATATTATGCAGTACAGGGCAATATAATTCTATTAATTCAAAAGCGTTGATAAAATATTTGACCACTTAATGTAGGGAAACTTGAGAAATAATTAGAAAACATATATACAGTGTAAGTTTTTAAAGTGGTTCCTTAACAATTTTTGTCTGAAATAATCTTTCACAAAATAAATGATCATAATTTATTCTTTTTGAGGTGCCAAGCTTTGCATTTTCAGACCTCCAAATCTCACAAGAAAGTTCTCAAGAAAATGTTGAAATTTATTTCCAAAGGAGATGTTTCGAAAGTAGTGAGTGAAGGTAAGAAATTCTTAGTGTTTGAAAATCAATACTGAAGTTTGAAAGGAAGATCGAATGCCTGCTGGAGTGATCAAATGGCTAATGTGCTTTGATTTTTGTATTTAGACCCCTTTATAAAGGTGTGGGTAGGTTGTGTCTTTACAGTGTGCTTTGAATCAAGAGCACTATGTAGCCCCCAGACCAAACTGTGCAGCTGACTTGCTGTATTGAAGAATATGTTTCCTTACTTTTTTAATAGACCACCTTATTTTCTTTTTCATCTCTAGGCACCTGCTTACTTGCTAGCTGGGTGCCGTAGAGAATTAGACCCTGTTTTTACCTCTGTCGTAGAAGTGATAATCTGGAGAGGACTAGGCAGGGCAGGGGGTGGCAGAGGAAAGGAAGAACAAGCAGGGAAAGGAGGGTTTTTCTTCCAGGTGATTGAACAGTCACACCCCATTTATCCAACACCAAACCCAGCTATTCTCAGCTGTGGTGGAACTTGTTTTGGTTCTGAATCATTGTAATTTGCTTTGTGTGTGTTGGTATTTTTGTGCCTTTGTTTTTTGTTTGTTTGAAGTTATGGCATGAGATTAGGTGGCTGCTCCGTTTTAGTGGAGAAAATAAGACTTCTCATAAATGAGTTGATGCTGGTAATTCACAGTCAGAAAGGAAGCTTTCTGTTTTCAGACTATTGCAAACAGTCAGTTCATGTGTTGGAAAAGAGTTGTAAATTTGGAAAGAAGTTAATTTAATGTTAATTGTCCAAAGTGTGAGCTGTGGTTATACAGAGAGAAATTAACTTATGCATTTTTAAATTATTTACAGAAGAGCCTATGGATTCCCATATAGACGACGTGGTCGCATGTGATTTTGCATACAAAAGTGAATCTCATGTCAGTCAGTCTGAACTGACTCCCTTGAGTGTGGATCACACAGAGAGGGTGGAGAATGAAGATAAGGGCACAGGAGAAACAAAGGAAGAGGTGAATGAGCAGAAGGTGGAATCGAGTTCTCTTCAGATATGTGCAGATAAAGATACGCCAGTCCCTGGAGAACCATCACATTCGGCTAAAATTGTTCGTGCACCGCCCAAGCCAGGTAGTCAAATTCCTGGTAGTAACTGGAATATACTGTCATGATTCCACATGTTGTTGAAGACCACCTTTTTATCTTGCCTAGTAATTCAATAATTGTTTCTTTTTATTTACTATACTCTTGCCAATTTATGGAATTATAGTGTATAAATTGAGAGATGTTGTGTGTTTTGTGTTACTTGTTTTGTGTTGTGTGTTACAGTTTTTCCTGAAAGATGGATTGATTTTCATAATATTAATTTTTTTAATTTAGTTATTGAGAATACATATCTACAGCTGATAGTTTTCTGTAAGCTATTTAGATTGCAGTCAGATAGGTCAAGGTGATCAAACTCATCAGACATTGGGACAGGTTTCCAGTTCAGGATACTTTTGTGTGCAGAACAAGATGTACATCTGTCTTTCCCTGTCTTCTGTGGGTTATAGTGACTCGGACTTTATGTACCCTGAGGTATGGTTGTGCAAGGAAAGAGCTGGATACAGCCCTGGCTGGTGCTGCAGGTGTGCTAGTTACTGAGTTAGGTTAAGGCTTAACCTTGTCTCTTGTGCAGCAGTGGGAAACCAGTTTAAGACCCAACAAAAACACCTGAGGTGGTGTTTTTACATTTCTTCATTTCTGCAGGTCATCTTGTTGTAATAGAAATTGTGTTGTTTACACCCTGTGAGTAACTTGTTTAAGGCTATGTTTGTTATACTTTCGTAGACTATTTGCCACGGACCTATCTGGCATTGGAAATACGTTCAGTATATTACTGTGTTTTTATTTTATGGGCTTAAAGGAGATTATATAGTGTTCTGCTGATTTTTTAAAAAAAAAAATTACAGAGGCTTCTGGTCCTCTATAAAGAATAACATTTTCTAGGTGAGCTTTTTAATCTGTTTGGGAGTTTTCCTTGTTTTAGATTTGGCTAACTTTAGATTAGAAAAGCCGTGTTACTAAAGGATGTGAAATTATGTAGTAATTTCTCCTTTTTTTTTTTCTTGCTGTGAACTTAAAATTACATTTCTGTAAGGAAGTGCAGTAAGTATGTACAAGAAGTAATGCAATCTCCCTCATTTTACTTCTGATGCATTTATACAAGGCTACAGCTCTCATGTGCCAAAAACTGATGGTAAATGCTTATTAATTTCTACAGTTTTGTGTGAAAGTACGTGGAATATTGGTGGCATTATATAATAATGTTAATATAGAATAATATGATAAAATAATAGTGCAATATTAATAGTTTTTAGTATACTAATAATTCTAATAATACAGCCACTTTTTCAATATGGAAGTTATCCCTCAGTCAAGCATTTGTATCGTAATTGTAAAGATTTCTGAAATGCTGCCTGTGGCCTGAGTTCAGACATGAAATCTTTAGCCTAAAAAAGGATAATCTCGTTGTCAGTCATCAGGCTCTCATCTTTTTCATGTGATAGCTGTTATAGTACCCCTTGCTGTGGCACGAGAGCCTGGAGTCTACATCTGCTTGCAGTGGTGCCATGCTTTTCACAGAGCTTGTTGTGACAGGGAAGACCATATGTCACAGCTGGTGGGTGATCCTCTGCGTGGTGTGATCGTATCTGTTGCACATGCAGAGGAGTCCTTGAGAGTCCCCAAAGGGGGCGGGGAGGGGGGGAAAGTAGTACTGGAAAGTACTACTACCAGGACGTGCCCGCAGAGTGCTGCAGGTTGCTTCTATGGCTTCTCTCTTGTGCTGGCTACGTTCCTGTGGGATGTGGGGGATTTCTGGAAGGAAGATGGTAAGGGGTAGATGGATTATTGGCAGAATAATTCATTTGACCGACAGCCTGCACTAGAAAAGAAGGTAGAATTGCTGACAGGCTATTTGTGGCCCAGGGGCTGCAGATAAGGCAACCTTGTCTTACAGATCACGTTTCCAGTTTTGCATAGCATCTACAATGGCCTGTTCAGAAAAATAAAGGGTATTTTCTGAATAGCAGTTAGACAATGTTAGTTAAAATCCTAGTGGAGACTGGATGCTTTAGAGTTTCTGCACGTATTGGGACGTCATAATTTCACTTACCTATTACATGTTGTGCCAGTATTTATGAGAACTTTAAAGTACTATTTCCTTCACAAAGATTTTTTGTCTCCTTCTATAGGTTGGCTAATTTCAAGTAAAATAATACCGTTTTGTTCTTAATGAACACTTGTTCCGGTTTGGTTCAGGTTTTCACCAGCTTAACAAGGAATTTTGCATGTAAACAAAAAGGAGAGTTTTCAGAAATGCTTGGTCAAAAAAACAGTAGTGCTGCATAGAAGCAGTGCAGTCACACATTCCTGGAAAACTTGTCCAGAATTTTTAACACTGTATTTTATATTTTGGTTTTATAAAATGCAGTCAAAACTTTTGTAGCCATCATATAGTTTATATAACTTCTGTTTGTTGTGCAGATTTTCAAAACCCTCTTGTTTTTTAATAATTAATGAAAATCTTTGGGTTATGTAAACATTTTGAAAGCAAACTAAGTGGATATTGACAGCAGATGGCAGTCTTGGGTAAAGATTATGAGTGTAAACCTGCTGTTTTGAAAAAGTGAGATATGGTCTTCAGTTTAATAACATTGGGTAAAACTTTAAACACTGGAAATGCAGGTAAAGAAGGCTTGAAAAGTTTGTACTCTTTAAGAAAAAGAGGTTTTTTGTAGAGGAAAAGTATTCATTAGTGTGCTTCTTTCTGGAGGTTTTAAATGAAATATAAAAGTGAATAATAAATGCATCAGAAAGCTTTTTTAATTTATCTTTTTTTTTTTTTTTAGGGTAGGTGGTGTCACAGGTCAAATTTAGTTTAAAATTTTCCAGATAGAAAGATGTTTAGTTTTCATCTTGGAAAATGTAGACTTATTCCGTAATAGGATTGTTTAATTGCATTTTTATTCCTTTATAAACAAAAGAGGTCATTGTCCTATAGGAATAATGGGCTGTTTCTGCACAGTTTCAGATAGAAAAGAAGGTTTGCTTATGTCTGTATGGTCATTCATTGTTTTAAGAAGTTTTTCTTGCTAACTTACAGCTTATAGAAGATATGAGACATGAAACAGATCCCGATACAGATGAAATACTCATTCTTCAAATGTATTATGAGTATTTTATATAAACTCTTCCTCTGCCTTGTTTGCACATGGACAGGTCACATAGTATCTGTAATTTCCTCATAATATTTGTCCTTTTCTGGTGAATAATTTTAGCTGTATGGATGGAGCAAATAATCAAAAACCTTAGCGGAGAGGTGAGAACACTCGATCATAAAATCTGCTAGTGCAATTGTAGGATGTCCGAGTAGTGCCCAAGTGGTATTAGCTCCTTTTCTAAGTCCCCGAGATGCTCTCAACATTTCAGCTGTCGTGGAGTCTGCATGGCACAGCCAGGCTGGGACTTCTCTGGGGGAGCCACGAAGAGCTCGCTGCTAACCTGCTCCAGGAGGGCACTTACAGACTCCGTAAATTCTGTATGGTATGCACGTTAAAAAGAATAGTTTACAGCCTTAGTGATACTTAAAAGTTTATCCCGATATAAAGTATTTTGCACATTTCTATGATGTATCTACTGGTAAAGAAGGATGCAGGCAGCAGCTCTGAGGGCTGCAATTCTTTGCAGGTGAAGTGACTCTAAACACATCTGTGTGCTTCAAAAATATCAGTGCTCTCACCATTTCCAGTTTGCAGAAGGATACCACTGTTGTCATTGTCCATGGGAAGGTTTGAAGCCGGTAGAGGACAATAAAAGGAAGTCAATTTTGGCTAACAAGTTATTGGTAAGAAGAAGGAGGAGGAAAGAAAGCTCTAACTATGTTTTTACAGGAGTTCTGGAAAAAACAATTTCCATGTAATTTCCAGCCCTTTGAGAGAGTAAAGTGGGATAAGCCGTAGTTAAGTCTGGGTTTGGATTCTTCTTTACTTCTTATAAATATTAACAGAGCTGGAAATGTATCTTCTTCCTAATGCTTCACATAAAAGCACCTCACCGTTCAGGGTACTTTCCCATTTGAAAAGGTCTTTCAAAAGTTGCCAGTGTGCCTTTTCAACTACGTGAATTTCAGGGGAAAGCTAATGGCCTAAAAGACTTCTTCAGCAGTTTGTCATAATACTTGTTACAGTTTTGGTTCTGTGCAAGATATATGACTGTATTTCCCTATATGGGAAGATTTTTTTCCACTCTTCCTCTCTTTTCAAAATTTTTAATATTATGGCTCCTTTTTGGCCTCCAACTCATCTACCACTGCCCTGGAAAGTAATAAAAAAAATACAGAATTAGGGTTACTTTGTGTTACGTTAGCTGGCTGCTGATACAATTTTGAGCGCAACTGTCCTTCTGTGTGGAACTTGCAACAGCAGCTTCTAAGCTGAGACAGGTATTCCTTGAAAACTGATTATTTCTGTTTCCAGTGGTACAGCAGATTCATACAGCTCTTACACAGCTTCTGGAGTGAGGTATGGTGTTCAGTTACTTGTGTGTGCTGCGTGGAACAACCAACGATGTACACATTTTAGGCAGAACTGATGGTATTAGGAAAATGTTTCTTGCTTTTTGTAATTTTTACAAATTTGAATTTTTGGATTTACAATCAATAACTATTAAATATCTATTATATTGTACTGTCTAGGGAAGTTGCTACTTGTAAGTAGATTATTTGTTTGGTAACCATCCTTTCAGTGCATTTGGTGGGTAGCATGGAGACCAGCTGTCTCTCTTTTTTTCTTTAATTGAAGAAAATTCTGTATTAATTTTTCTAGTACTGACATTCTCATATCTTGGCTTTTTATCTTACATTGGTGTCCTAAGTATAAAATTAATCTGACCCCTTTGTTGAGGAATTTGGACCACTTCAATTTTTATTTGTGCGTCTTTGGATTTGTGTTGCTTTAAAACTAAGTTCTTGTAGTACCATGTACTATTTTTCATGCTGATCCATTTGTTTTCTAGATTTGAATTCTCTTTTAAGTAAATAATGTTTCACAAATAGAACGTTATAAATGGTTGATCTGTTAAAGATAGACGTAAATTGATAAAAGTGAATCGATTAGTAAAAACAGACCATCTGAATATAATTTTAAGCAAATATGTAAGCTTATGTGGTCTTTTATTCTTCCGTGTCATTAGTGGTGTTGGTGGTATTTCTATATAGTGCGTAAGGATTCCAGGTGACAAAAAAGAAATGCTCTTTTTTTGGTGCATGTGTCTTCTACAGGAATCTATTGTATAGCCACCTGGGTTTCTAGTGCAGTAGAACAATTCTCTGTGAATTTGGCTGTGAGGTTTTGTGGTTGTGGTGGTTTTTTTCCTTTCAGTATTACAAGCTGATGCTGTAGCTGTCTGGATATATTACATCATCAAGCCATATATTGAACAGGAGCTTTTCTTTGTTTCTGAGAGAGGGATGTGGCATAGTGATTTACAGACAGACTTTTCAAACTTTTTTACAGACAGGAAGTATTTTCATTTTAATTTTTAATATAACCATGGCTCTGGGATGGAATCATGGTCAAGGTGGTTTCCGTATTAAAGTGCTGCATTAAACAGTTGTAGAGGAAAAAAATCATTGCAACTTAGCTTGGTGTCAGGCGTTACTCGTAGTTGTAAACGTGAAAGACCATGTTATGTTCAGACCACAGTCTGCAGTTAATGGTGACTTTACCCATTTCTTTTCAGCTGTTATGTAAGAACTACTTGTCTGTTGCAAAATGTGGTGTTTAATTCTTTGGCTGTGCTCTTGCAGGGAAAGGGGCTGATCTGAGCAAGCCACCGTGTCGAAAAGCAAAGGACATACGGAAAGAAAGAAAACTGCAGAAAGTCCTTCAGAAGCAGATGTGCACACTGGAAGGCTCTCAACTTCAAGCAGGAGCTCAAGTTTCCCTCTTGCAAAACTCTAAATCTAAACCAAACCAACCTAAAACCATTGAAGACTTTGTTTTTGTCTCTTTACCTGATGATGCACGACACAAATTAGAGGTAATGTCTTGTTCACTGTTGTTGGAGGCAAGTTAAGGAAAAGTCTAGTTAAGGAGTTTTTGAAATGCTTAGGTGTTTAGTATATCTGACTTTATGGAATGGTTATAGCTTAAATCTTGAAATATATGTGGTACTGCATGATATATAGATATATGGTGCAGCTGAGCTCTGTGTAACCACAAGAGGGTACTCTTGTACTTGCAGTCAGTCGTAGCAGCGACCAGTACAGTTACCAAAGTAACTTGTAAATTGATTTCATACAGTGTGACTTGAAAATGAAAGACTTTGAATTAACTGAGTGTTGAAAGAGGAGAGAGATTCAATATTTAGTTCTGCAGTATATAAATACTCAAACTATCTATGCTAATGAATCTTGACAAGAAAGCAGTAACTGTTCATAAAATTAAACAGATAAGATGATAGCTGCTGATTTTGCTTAATATACTGGTTGCCATTAAATCTATTACTAATATAGAGATGGTCATCTGGAAGACTTCTGGACTTTCTAACATTTGTTAATCATAAAACCTTTTTTTTTTCTTTTTTTTTTTTCTGGAAGCTGGAAAACTATCTGAATAGAAGTAGTTTCCTATAGTTACTGATTATCAGTAATGGTACTGGGAGTTAAAAGATTCACTGAATAACTGACAAGAAGCCATGAAATTGATTCATGTCACTAACTCTTCCAGATTTTCTGATGAGTTGTGTAACAGAAGTATGATGGCTTTATCTGAACATCTTCATCTAGAAGACACAGGGAGAATTAAAAGGAGCATGGTTCCAGTAATGTTTGCCCAGATTGCCTTTGCTCCTTACTATGGCTGTCAAGTGTGATGTGTTGGTTTTTTTGTTTTTGTTTGTTTTTTGTTTTTGTTTTTTTTTAATGTATCAGCACCAATGCTATTTGTGAAAATAGAACCATACTGAAAATTTTGTGGTTTTTTTTTTAAATAAAGATGTCCTTAAATATGCTTGAAAAGAAATGCAGTGTTGCTCATGTGAGAGCATTCTTTTGGTTAGGAAGCAATCATTTTAACTAAGAACAATTTTTAATTTATAGATTGTCTTTTTTTAAATACTTGATTTTTGTGTGTAAGAGTGATGGTGGGGAAGATGGTTAACTTCCTATTACAATTAACTCATAATTGAATATGGAAACATTGTTTCATCTTCCTCTTTCAACTGGAAAAATATTAAGAAATCCACTTGGGATTATTGCAATAAAAACATAGTCTTGAGATAATGAGCACAGATGAGTCTTCCAAATGTATGGGTCCTTCAAGTATTTTTCAGTGTAGTGCGAAACTGTAAGAGAAGATTTTAAATAATACAGAAAATCTCTTTAAAATGTTGATATGCATACCATTTGTTGGTTTTATTTCCTGAAAACTATTTGTGTAGTTCTTCTATAGGCATTTTAGTTACCTTAATTGGAAATTTGAAAACCTTGTATGTTATTCAGTGTAAATCTAAAAGCCTTCGATAGCCTGAAGTGAGCTGAAGAATTAGAAGGCTATTGGCTAGTATTAATTAAATTGTTAGGGTCTTCGTGCAGGAAGTCAAAATTTCTGTCTGATATGATGTTTGTGTATGTATAAGTATATAGTTATTGCATGATATTGTAATAATAAATGTGTTTAACTTCTTCTGAAGGTGAGGGTGGTGAGATCATCTCCACCAAGTTCACAGTTCAAAGCCACATTTCAGGAGTCTTACCAGGTCTATAAACGTTACCAGATGGTTATTCACAAGGACCCACCTGATAAACCAACTATAAATCAGGTCAGAAGGCTAAATCAATTTTATGCAAAGCTCAGTTTCCCCTCCATTTCATGTGCCTTGTTTCTAGGAGAAACAAGTGTGGATTTTGTATCTATTTTATGTTCAGGAGCATGTGGAAATACTGGATAAAATAAAATCAGCGTCCTGAAAGTGCAAACTCTTTTGATATCTCTTTGTGGTTCTTTTTGAATCACAAATACTTGGTCTTAATTGTGGACAGAAAAGTTAAAGGAAAGTACATGGGGATGCTATTGGGTAAGAGGTAGAGAGGATGAGGCTTTTGGAGATACATGTTGTGGGCCTTATAAATACAAATCTCATAAGAACTAAAACCAGCTGGACACTTAGCTTGATAACTAGTCTCATTGGCTTTGGTTTGAATGCTTCCATAAGGAGGAACAAACATGACCAGGGCCTACGTGTGAGTGAAGAATTTATCACACGTACAAATTGTTGGCTTAAGGTTCACAGAAGTTTTATAAACCTCTTCACTTTCAATTTAAACCCTTCAAGAAGTAATCTGTGCGCTCCATCTAAATTACGCATTGTTACTGCTTCTTGTAATGACCAGACGGTGTCTAATAGTTAACTGTCAGATGTATTACCTCTCTAATACTATAAAGAAAAAATTTAGGAGTTTGGAGTATATGTAGCAAGACTATGTAATTGCTAAACCAAGGCAGCGAGTGATGTGCCATTAAAAATAATACATTTTAGAAGTCATTGAGACTGTACAATGAAAACAAAATTTGTGGTTGATTTGTTAGATAACTTGGTAAAAAAATAGGTTGAATAAGCTGATGCTTGGAAGTGATCTAGTGTTACACAGTTTTTATTTTTTAATGAAAGTATCAACAGTCAGGTTAAGCTTAGTGTTAGTTGTCAGACTTTCCCCTGTAGGAGGTTTTCTTGTTACTATGTTTAAAGTAGAAAACTGACTTCAGAGGCTTTGAAGTGGATAGGAGGAGATCTTCCACTAGCCTTACCTTCAGAAGCATATTATCTGATTATATGCACTCAAAATAGTATGCTTGTATTTTCCTTGCTCTGAAGGTGAGGTTAGTACCCGTCTCCTTTGAGGACCCCCAGTTCAAATCATCCTTCAACCAGTCAGCCACATTATTTGCCAAGTATCAGATGGCTGTACACAAGGATACACCTTCTGAATGTGGAGAAAATGAGGTACAGTTCACTGCATGCACCTTTATGAAAACATTTCTCTTAATGCGCAGCTAAATGATGGGAAATGGTGTCTCTTAGAATGATTGTAAATATTAAAATATTGGAGTTTGCATTTGGGAGGAAAAGCATTGTGGTTTTTAGTAAGCTTCTGTTGCAGACTTCAGCCGAGGGGAAGCAGCTGAAGAGAGAGGGAATATGCACCATCGTGACTAAAAAGCTAATGTTAGTAATGAGTTAAGTAGAGCTGCTGTTTGTACCTGATTTGTGAAGAGATCTGGGACTGAGATTTTCCGTTAGAAATGGGATAATGGTATGGAAATACTTTATTTTTTTTTAATGACAAAAGCATCTTCTGCTTTAAAGTTGTTTGGTATCTTTTCCATGTTTCTCCTTAATTTTTTGTTGTCTTGCTTAATTTAAGAGGCGAAGGTTTTAAGAATCTCGATTTTATTCACGTCATTGCCAAGCATACCTCTCAACTAGAACTCACCTTTGCAGTAGAAGCAGTGAAAAAATATTCTCAGTAGCTGGTTGTCTGAGATTCAGTGAGAGTACACTGCATATGAATAAAGCCTGCTTTTAAAATAGAAAAAGGTGTTTACAGGATGCCAACCCTAAACTAATGAGTAAATTAAAAAAAAAAAGAGTACTAGGGGTGTTCTAAACAAGCAGCAGTTCTCTGTTTCTCTGGCAGGTGGCACAATGTTTTCATTAGCAGAATTGATAAAACTGCTACCTCAGATCTGTCATTTCTACCTACTGCGAATGTAAGATTTCAATATTGATCAGCTACCTAGTCAGACTTTTCTGTTCTTGAGAGCAGGACTTGCAGAAGTGATACCTAGCCAGCTGTGGCTGCTTTCCAGGTAGAATAATAAAACCACATAATAATTTTTGGCTTTAGTTCAAAAGACTGTAAGGAGAGCTTTTTTGTGAAATCTCTGTGATGCTACTGTGGAAGGCCATAAAATGTATTGCACTTTGTTTTGCAAAATAAGAAGACTCATAACAATAAGTAGTAGTCTCTGCCCTTTTTATAATTACCGACATAAATTGGGTTAATTATAATAAGGTAAAAGTTTGAAACATGCCAGGAAAGATTGAGGTATTTAATAGATTTGTGCCAAGCATTGCCTGGGCTGATGAGGGACTTGAATTTGTCTGCTACGATGCGTGTATTTCAGCCCTAATGCTTAGACACAGCATATATTCCACCTTGCTTTTCCTCTGAAAACCTTGTTGCTGCACAGAAAGAGTGATAAGAACGTCATATACCTACTTGTTATTTGCTTAGAATTATGGATTTTTTTAATACGATCATTACATCATGAAGAATCAAGGGCAAATTCATGATGTCTTCTTGCAGTTTGATTCTGAATAGCAGTTAGCTCTTGGTTCATCTAATCTCTCTGGGTCAGAGTGCGTGGTTTGGTGTAGGATCGTAGAATCGTTTTGGTTGGGAAAGACCTTTAAGATCATCAGGTCCAACCTTTAACCTAGCACTGCCAAGTTACCACTAAACCATATCCGTCAGCACCACATCTAGACTTGGGTTTGATGGTCTTAATCACCCATGCAACTTTTTTTAGTCTAGGGGAGGAAGGCTTATAAAGATGCTTTAAGGGCAGTTCAGGTTTCTACCACCTTAAGGTGTAAAGTCTATCATGGGAATTGCTGCTGAATAGGAAGGAGATGGGTTTCTGTTTACTGCTCGTAGTTTAATGAATTTTTATCCTCCTCTTTTTCCTCGTTACTTGCTGTAGGTATTTCCCTACTTTGCCTTTATCTTCTTTCTCTGGCGTCATGTTTGTGAAGGCTTAGCGTAATATTCCAGGGGAGATGTAAGACCTTCTCTGAAGCTTCTAGTAGATGTAAAAACTCAGTCTGATGCTGATGGGTTTTAATTTAGGTCCTTCTTTAGCACTAGTAAATTATGTTGTGTGTTCATGTGACTGGCTAAGAAGGTCTTTCTATTCATGGTTATTAGGCACTAAAGCTCTGTCACTTCAATCAAAAGCATTTTGTATTTGATCCCTGCAGGAAGTAAACTGAAGAATACTTTACACAAAATGTATTTTTGAGGTAGTTTAGAAGTCGGGGGTTTTTTTGGTTTTTTTTTGTTTGTTTGTTTGCTTTTTGTTGTTGGTGGTTTGTGTTTGTTTTTTTTTTTTTAAGTATGGTATCTATGTGTGAGGAGAATTATCCAAGTCATTTTTAAGAACAGAAGATACCGAGGAGGGTAAAACTGATCCAAGGTATTGAGAGGAAGAGTGGAAAATGCTATTTGAAAGACCTCAAACTTTTTCTTCTTCCTCTTTTTGAGACTTTTTAATATATCATACAGACTTTACAAAGCCAAGCAGTTTTTTAAGTAAAAATAGAATTAAATTCTGTCCTCTACACAGGGCTTTTTATCAGGGTAGTAAGAAGTCTGCTTTGGGCTTTAAATTGGCAAACAGACAGGAATTTTTTGGCATCTAAAAATTAAATTTAGCTTTTAATCTGTCCTAACTAATCTGTGTATGGTGGATGAACCTCCTTTTCAGGGAGAGTCTTGCACATTTTTGTATTTGGAAAGTTTCTAGTTTAGGAAAAGTATTTAATTTTATATTTGGCCGAACACTTCATATTCAGAAACCTGCCTATATTTAAATTCAGAATCCAACAAAAATTGTTATGGGACATATTAACAACTTCTCTTTGGAATATATTCTTCGATTGTTGGCATTACAATATGCTGTCTGCCTATATTAGCTGCTAGACTAGTTTAATATTAACCTTATTACATTAAAAAGCAATTTTAGGAATTGATTTAGAATTTTGGTTATTTGAAAATAACACTAATGTGGAAAGTTATAAAACAGTTCACAATATTAACAAAAGGTATATGAACGTGAAGCCCATTATTGCTCAATGAGTGTGAAAGAAGGCGCTCTTTTTACACCTATACATCTTTTTGTCAAGATTTTATGTGAGAAGGGGGAAGGGATAATTTCCAGGACAGGGAATCCATTGAATACTTGACACCAAAGATTACTTTGAACTTTTGGGCACTCTCTGGTTAGTGCCACTTTGAAACCAGTGATAACTGGTGTTCCAGTGCCCTTCAAGACAGTGGGTCTTTTTGAATTTTGTCTTTTGCCCCTTACTTTCTCCTCTCCTCCTTCTGCATCTCTGATGGAGTCTGTGGTAGCATTAAAAAGAAAGTTTGAGATTTTGCTGGGGATAGTCCTGCGATGCATTTTGGTGATGCAGTACTAATTCCTGATTGAGGCATTGACTTTTGTTTGTTCTAATAAATAAAGCAAGGTAGAAATTTCATAGTGGAATAAACTTTTTCCAAGTCCAAGAGTTGGTGTTACCCATCTCCCAAAGGCGGTGATGAAACTTGCTTTTTCTATGGAAGCATCATCATCAGAATCCTCAGTGCCGCTCATATTGGCGAGCAGAGGATTGTTAAGGTAGAGTTATATTTGCTATCTGCCAAATAAGTTAATATTCTAGGAACGGTTTTGAGTATCTCGTTGCTCCTGGAATTAAAACCAGTTTAGCTTGCAAGTGAAAATTTTTCAAATCTGTTTTTATCTTTACATAAAAGCTACAACTATTTTCTGTGTAGGCTTTTTAACTGTCGATTAGCCCCTTTTCTCTTAGTTTGTCTGGTATAAATTGAACTTCCCTTGGAAGTCTTCTCAACCCCCTCAAAAAGCTTTGGTCAGTTGCAATAGGATTCAGCGTCAAAACTGACCTGGTTGTCTCTGTGCTTCGGAGTGCGGTCAAGTACTGACGTTACACAAAGCTGTTGGCACCTAAGAATATTTATGTCAGCGTGTTTTTATTGAATTGCATTGGTGTCCTGAGGAAAAACATAGCAAGCGATTTTCTAATTAAAGATTGCTTCATACTGCTTGCTCTTAAATAGTGCTGTGGAAGAACTGATTTTTCAGTTTTTCTCTGTGGGAACATAAAACCTTATTATGCTGCTATGTAAATGCACAGTCATCCACATCTTTAGTAAAGATGTTCTCTTATCTTAAAAAGAGTTGTTGGAAAAAATCAGAAAAATTAGGGGGAACCTCAACAGATTATGAAGTGGGAAAGTATAAATAGCTTCTGAATGAGGTAAGATACAGTCATGGAAAATAGGTGTATCACTGCCTATTGGAGAAGTTTATCCAAGACTGCTCTTGAATTAGCCAAGTCTCTGAACTGCTTATTTTTGGAAGCTGTGAAAATGTGCAAAGGAAGAATCTGTTCTAGTGTTTGTCACATTCTGTGCTTTTCTTCTGGCCCTTTATGGAAGTACAGTATATGGACCTTTATATCAGGTTCAAGACAGTAGTTCCCCTGTCCCAATATTTCATTTATTTATTTATTTTTTCTGAAGTAGTGGAAGACTGTAATCCTGTTTAGTATGTGGATCTGTGTCTATAACATACAAAAAGCCACTAATGTAATCAATTGTGAGGATTTATTTACGTGTCTACAAGTTACTTGTTTGACTTTTTTTCTGCTTGGGTGGTGGTTATATTTATTTTGCGAAATGAGTCAAGCTATAATGAAAAAAACGGAAATCATGAAAGCCTGGAAAAACTGAAAAAGGGAGACTTCTGTAATGAACAGAGAGGAGATAGTAGGCTGAGCATCCTTTCACTGAGCAAGCACTGTTTCCCTGTATTATCAGTGAAAGAACAGTTGGAATGCAAATTATAGAGCTGATCAGCAGATCAAGAGTATCATAATTATGCAAACAAGTTGTATGAATGGCAGTTTTCCCGCCTTTTTTTTTTTCCTCATTTGTCATAAGAAATATAATGAATCGTAACATAGCTTTCTCACGGTAATTCATGCACAGAGAAGTGGACAAATATGGTTTTGGAGCCTGTATTTTTTTTGAAACTGAGTAACTTTTAATAGCATTTGGTTATAGTTCAGGGAGAAAATGTGTAGATTAATGTATAGCATAATGATCAGAGAATAAGACAGAAGGATGAACTTTTCATGTGTCTTCCATAATCCCAAGAGGCAGAAATACTTTGACAAATCATGGAATCGAGTGCTGGTGCTAGACAGTGCTAGTGGACATGGCTTTCTCTACAGACGTACCACAGTCTGTTGTCCTGGTTTTACGTCAAGAAACAGAGAAGAATATGAGAGTGATCAGGTAGTACTTTATGCTTTAGCTTTGTAGAGTTACAGTACAAAAAGCTGAAAACAAGGTAGAAACGCGATAGAAGGAAACAAGACAGAAACAGTAACTAGGTCCGAGGGCATAGGCTGGCTCTTCAGATGAGAACATTGGATTTAAGGAAGCTTAGTAATAGATCTGGCTTGTCTTCTGCTTTGCTAAGAGCAATCCATATTTGCAAATGTTTTAACTCTTGCTCAACAGCAAAAATAGCTGTGTTTCTGTGTAAGAAATGCAGGGAGGACTTTGCAGAATACAAATCACCTGGAAGATGCTATGATCCAACTCTGCCCCAGCTTCAGGATGATTAGCAAAGTATGTGGAAATATATATGTAAATGTTTCAGAACATTTTGCCACCCACGTGTCTTTTGTGTTTTATATGAAGTGTCAAAATTTATTTCTTAGTATTTGAGTGATAGCTACAGATGTGGAACTGTGTAGCTCTGAAGGCAAAGATTTTAAATGAAATTAATACAGTGAACACATTCCTTATTGGCCCTTTCATCCCAAGAAAGAAATGTGTTGATTCCCACTGATGTAATCAATGGCTAATTTGGATAGAATAGGGGATATCTCTAGCAGTTATTCTTAATGAAGTATCTCATCAGAGGCATTGCATTTCTGACCCAATGTTGTGGTTTTCTTAAAGTGCTTCTTGAAGTCAATTATAGAAGCTGTCAGCATGTTTTACAGACACACACAAATGTCTAAAAGCTCTCAGCTAGTTTAGTTCTTTAGCTGTATTCAGCAAATATTAGTGCCTATCATTCCAAACTGAGGTTCACATATAGCATATTGTCATGTAAAAATATGAAATCAAGCATTTTTTTTTCTTCCTGCCTTTTGTCTAGTGAACTTAATGATTGATCTAGGTGGATTTAAACACTGATACAATACACCTAGTCCATTACTGTGATTTTTAGGCTTTAAGTCTTTTTACAGTAGTCTTTGTCTTTAAGAAACACAGCTGAAGCGTAACTGAAACAAGCTATGTGGCAGCTACACAAGTTAGAAAACATTTCCATAAAAGATCATAAAAATTCTACAGTAGTTTCCAGAAAGAGCAAGAGTGAACAGTTTATTGCTGTTTAGACCTTCTGAAGCAAACGTTTTATTTAACTTTTCATGAGTGTTTTATAATGACAAACTTGTAGAAAAATAGTATGTGTCTCTGTTCCCTCTGCAAAGCTAGCTGGACTCTCTTTGCTTTGTGCTTAACTAAATATTTGTCTTGGAAGAAAAGAATTTCACAACACACAAAAGATACACTGTTTGAAAAGGTGCAAAAAATTACTGAAATAGGTGTAGTCGGTTTTTTTTTTTCCTTTCCCAGTTTTTTTTTTAATTGCCTCCCAGAAATCCACTTGACCTAATATAGAAAACTGAGTGAGTAGTCTGGGAAATGCCGAGGAGCACGTTCCAATCAATTTGAAAGCTGGTATCAGCAGCCAGTTGCAAACTTTTAGGTCTCTCTAACCTAGTTTCCTCTTTTTTTTTTTTTATTTTTTTTTATTTTCTAGTGAGAGAACGCTTAAAAAATCAATAGCCTTTGTGGTTATTTTTAACTTTCTGTAGCTTGCCTTGGCAGCCATATGTTTTTATAATGCTCTTGAATTAGTTCTTTTATCATTTTGGTTGAGGGCAGTGCTAATCTGATGGTGGGCTCTCCGTGGTGGGCTGCTGTGGCAGAACGTCTCCCTGCAATGAGTTTGCGTTTCAGATCTAAAGACTTAGAACAAGTATTTCTATATCAGCCTCATTCCTTCTGCTTACTTGTGTGGCCCTTTAGACTAGTGCTGTGGATTCATGGATTTTTATTCTTGGAATGCCTATAAGACCCCAATACTTTAGGTATCCAGACAATTAAGTAACTTGTCCATAGTCACATTGTTTCTGTTCAGAGTCTTTTTGCAGTTTACATTGTTCTTCATGATTTTGATACTGAGTTTTCTATGTAAATCCATATAAAATAAAAAAAACCCTCTACTGTAAGACTGACAAATCTCTATCATTTTGAGAGTAAGTTTCTTCTGAGCAGACAGCCACAGTAACTTTTGTCACTCCGTAAAGGAACTGATATTGTAATTCTGGAATGTACATTCTGTCCCATCAGCAATTATGTCTATTTTATTACTTCAATTCTTGTACTGAAAAATACATTTGAGACATGCATTTAAACTTTGTCTCCTCTTTCCTTATGTGCTATGTTTTGAAGGCTCTTTCTTCACTGTCACATCTGTAGATATCTCTGAAACTGTATTTTGAGAGCATTCCTATATTTTTTAAGTCATTGTTGAAAATGCTAAATAAAGCCAGCCCCAGAATAAGTCTTTGATTCCTCTGCTTAGCTCTAGCATATTGCCGGCTTCAAGGATAGCAGAATAGCTTGGCACCATCTTTCCTTGTAAACGTCCTACATTTTGTCCCATTTTCCCAATTTTTTGCAGAAACTTACAGAATTTTGTTCATTTCCCAACTTAATTTCAATCTGTTTTCCTAGATAGTTTCTTTTTATTGTTTTTTTTTTTTTGGGGGGGGGAAGGGGTCATTTAACAGCTTCTTCTAGCCTTACTGAAAGTATGACTTGCTTTTTTTTGTTTATTTTTTACTTTTTTCACTCCACAACTTTATGGTTAATATTGTTCTAGTCTGTTTTGGCTAGGAAAGATTATTTCAATTAAAATATGGCAGCCCAATACACAACATAAATCCTAACACGTTTCTTAGGACGAAGCGTGCTTATGACTACAGACCAAGTTCTTTAAAAGTAAACTGCCTTAGAAACAGGGAAAAGTTAATGTTTGAGAGCAAAAACCTATTTATTCTGAACCTGTAAGAAGTGCCAATGTCTTGGAAGTAATAAAGCTCAAAAGGGGGCATCGCTCCTTTCTTTGGTGGTGGCAGGATGTCCTGCACACTCATGCAGGGTTTGCGTGAAGCCAAGAGGAGCTGGATAAAACAGGAAAAGCATTTGACCTGGAAAGGAGCTTCTGGAGAAGGAAAACCCAATTCCAGCTGTTCGTTTCCCCATGTGTCTAAAATACCTAAAGATTGCCCTACTTGAGGAGAAGAAACTCTTTAGAAAATTAATATATAGGGAAGATGCCAGGAGCCCTGTAGAAAGAATGCCATCTTTTTGTGGCTCGTTTCTGTAAGTGGGTGTGTTAAGATTCGTTTGGCCACTTTTATTTCCCAAGATGGGGATGTGTTCATTATGTTCATCTTGGAAACAGGGGAGGCAAGAGAGAATAAACTTGATTGATACACATGAAGGTGATACACTGGAACTGTGGGTTGTAGTGCTTGTCTTCTGTATGGAAACTCATAATGGTGTTTTTTATTTTAGTATAAGTCTGGCACCTTTCTGAAAAACAAAACCAAAAAAACCAACCAACACTCTTGATTTATTTTAATCCCATTCACAGATTGGATTTAAAAAAAAAAAAAAAAAAAAAAAAAAGGCCC